>JAAMXP010003966.1:1770-11784 GCA_019693395.1 Ettlia oleoabundans | reverse complement strand
GTGTGTGTGTGTGTGTGTGTGTGTGTGTGTGTTAATAGCGGAACTCTATAGGAACCGCACCAGCTGTTATCTCACAAAAACGAAAGGCTGCTGCTTGCAGTGGCCGCCTCTAGCGAGGTGGCGGAACCCAAAACGTGCTGGCTGGGCTGTGCATCCCTGTTTCCAGCTGCCGCCCACCACCCGCAACTGCGATCCAGGGCTTTGATCATGAGCTTCGCCTTTGTACATGCACAGCCCACCTTCTGCTTGGTGGCAACACATTGTGTCAGCTGGAATGACTGATAGACAACGGGGCACGTCAACCGTAACTGTGTAAAATACGCACATGCATGTAACACATGCACATGCATACATGCAGGTCTCCTACGCAATGCAGTCCACCTGGGACGTGGTGCAGACTGTCGTTAAGACTGCCAGCGATGCCTTGGCAGCAGCCGAAGAGCAGGAGGAGGGCAGTCAGGGAGGAGCAGTAGCTGCTGGCAGCGCTGCGGCAGGGACTTGCCGCAGTTGATGGAGTGGTGGGGCACGACAGCGATGTATGGCAGAAAATTACTGATGGAGTAAAGGTTGCATGAGCAGCAAAAGGGGCTAGCTCGGGGCTGCTCCAAGTTGTGACAGCTGTTAAAAATGCGGCGCCAGACAAGGAGCGGCAGCAACTTAAGGTGCAGCACAAGTACGAAAAGCTGGAGAGACAAAGGTGTTAAGGCCGGTGACTCGGCCACTGCCCACATGGCGATGAGCAGACACCATGCCAGCTGCTGCATCAGGTGTTGCTGCCTCCGGCATGCCAACTGGCAGAGGCGCTGCTGGCTTGGTGGCGCCGGCCAAAGCAGCGGCAGGCGATTCGCTGGCGCAAGCGGATACCACCCGCAGTTGTTCCTGCCTGCGCTGCGCCAACCTGGCAGCAGCGGGCGGGCCAGAGGCGGGCCAAGGTGCCGGCAGCAAAGTGTGTGGTGGCTGCAAGGCGGTATGGTACTGCACTACCGCTTGCCATGAAGCTGACTTGCGCGCAGGCGGTCACCGGCTGGTGTGTGCGGAGCTGGCGGAGTTGCGACAGGCACAGAAGCACGGGCAGCAGAAGGGATAGCCTTGCACGCTGGTTTAACCAATGTCACTCAGCTGCATGTGCAACGTTATAAAGCACGTTGTGAATCCCTTGAAAGAAAGATGCCGCCACTGCGTATGCTGTGCATTTCGCGGGAATGTGCAGCCTGACGCTGTGAACCGCCAAGCGACTCCAAGTCACACAATATGCACAAATTAAAAACATGTTGACGGACACCCTCACCCTAGAAGGGCATCGGGAGCAGGCAAATCCCTTGATGCAGGCGTTGGCAGTGCTCTGCAAGGACATGGCGCGACAGCTGGCATAGCGGCGGCATGACGAGCACAATTTAAATGTGACCAACATCCTCTTGCTCTGCCGTCGATGAATAATGGATCAAGCGCCCTCATTGGGCGCGGTGCAGGCTCAGCTGGAGTCCTTGCTGCCCGAATTCCTAGAACCCTTTACAGCGCCTGAAGACCGCATCAACAGGTTGTTGGCCAAGTGCAGAAGCTTTCAAGATGATGTCCTCCGCTTGGCGAACGCTCTTCCGACCTTCCCCGATGCAGACCGCCAGCGGCTTTTCAGGTCCGTGTTCTCTGCAGGAATTTAAATTGCTGCACTCGAATGCCAGCTTAAGGGCAATGCCTTCGTTGCGTAGATGTTGCGCACCCCTTCCTCACTTGTCGTTGCCCGGGTGCCACCACTGCAGGAGCGCACGCAAGGCAGCAAAGCAGCTCGCAGGGCTGGATGCCCATATCACGGCCTACGGAGCAAGTGTTGCTTCTGGTCAGATTGAAGCGGGGGCGCTGCTGCTCAACTGCTGCCTCCACCTATCTCCCACAGCGGCAGACTGTGCAATTGGAGTGCGGTTCGTGTTTGGCGCAGGGTTGGGGGCCCTGCTGTCCGTCACATCTGCATTTCAGCAGGGCGGCAGAGTCACAGTGCACCTCATAAACCATCTGGGTGTGCAGCTGGCATTGGTGGCGCAGTTGGCTACGGCAGCGCTCAAGCCAGATGTGCCCGGCTTCCTTCCAGACCTGGCCAGGCACCACATGCCTGCTAACGCTCTGACAGACTGGGTTCAGGCAGTTGTGGCGGCAGCACAGGTTGTGCACCGACGTCCCCAAGAGCTGAGTTTCAACCCAGGTGGGAGCACATGGATGCCACACGTGCTGCCAAGGGTGGCCTGCTGCTCACATCTGGTTGCAACCTGACATTACACAGCTCCCAAGCTGCAATGGCAGCCCTGCTGACAGTGGAAAGTGCATGACGCGTGTCAACTTGCGTTTTTAAATCCAATTACCTCCTTAAACCGGCTGAGTTAGGTGTGCATGGTTGTCTTTCTGTGCCCCTAATGCTTTCAGAAGTTTTGCGATCAAAGGTGGCTGGCCACCTGGCTGTCATCCTGACGGCGCTGTCATTGGTTCCGCAGCTGAACAACCACCTCGGGGCTATACGCGCCCGCACCCAGCTTTGCCAGGACATCCAGCAGCTATTTATCAGAGCCGTGTCAGCAGCAGCCGTTGCCTCGCAGCTGCCTGCAGAGCAGCAGCCATCGAGTGTCAACTGGCAGCACTTGGGCACCATGGCTAATGCCCTGTGTTCAGGGGTGCTTGGGGAGGCTGCCCAATCCCAGCTGCTCGGTCCAAATGCGGCAAGGGACAGTGCAGCTGCCGTTACCATTGCCCGGGTACTGCGGGCATCATCGCTTCTTTTGCAGCAGTTGCCGATGGGCACCCCGATCACGCCAGGTGACCAGCAACCGCAGCCGACGCAGCAGCAGCAGCAGCAACATTGGTGCAGCCTCAACACTTGGGGCCCCTGGATCTTTGCCGGGCTGCAGGCATGGTCGGCAGGCCTTCAGGCAAACCTGCTGGTGGAGCAACGGAAGCTCGGCATGCGACTAGACGCACAGCAAGTGGAGCGGCTGGCACAGCAGCAGCTGCCGCTGGTCTCGCGGCTGTTGCAGCTGCTGCGTCATGCTGTCAGCGAGGTACAGGCGGGGCAGATGCACTGGCGACCGCTGAAGTGGTTGCTCGCCAGCTGCCTCGGCACTCTGCAGCTTCTAGGGGTCGTAGCACAGGTAGATTGTAAACCGCGGCTGCCTCGTGCTCCACTGGGTGGCCCCCCTCCGGCAGTCATCGCCCTGCCGGGCGGTCTGCTGGCATGGTGCCGTGCTGCGGCAGATGCTTTCCAGCTGCTGCCGCTGCTACCTGCTGCGACAGCGGAGCTGCGGTTGACGGATCCTGCAGGGGAGGTCTGCGCAGTGGTGGGAGGATTCCTATCCCTGGAGGAGACAGAGGCTGAGGTGACATGCTCTGTGGTCAACTTGGCCCTCCTTGCTGGCACAATATGTCACAATGCATTGGTCGGCTGTCGTGGTGAAGATGGCGACGTTATTGCCGCAGCAGTGCCAAGGCTGGTGCCAGAGCTCAATGTGCCACAAAGCGCATCCGAGTTGCGCCTGGCGCTCTGGCGGCTGAGCACTGCTGGCTGCCGTCTCTTCCAATGGACCGAGACAGGCGCTAGCAAGCCGCAGGCAGAGGTGCTTCAACCGCCGTCTCTGCTGCCACTTGTCTTGTTTCCCCTCATGTCAGCTGCCAACTTACACATCATACTCAGCAGCTTGACCAGCAGCAGCAATGGCGCATCATCAGCTGAGACTCTTTCCCCTGCCAAACTTGAGCAGCCAAGGTGGGCAATGAGTATGTGTGCAAAGTGTTGGTGCGGGGGCGTGGTCCTTTGTACCTCGGTCCTGATGCTTTGCTTTGCTGGGATCTGCATGAGCTGAAGGCCTGTTAGACGAGAAGCAGCCCAGCATCAACGGCCTGCGCTTATAAGGGATCAATTTCGCACTCGCTGCCCTTCATTATCTCATCATGGCGGCGTTGCTTCTCCACAACGTATGTGTGCAGGTGGCTGCAGGGCATCTGTGCCGCTAGCTGGGAGGCCATGCGTGTGCTGCTTCCCCACCTGCCGCTAGACTTGTGTGACCACGGGTTGCTGCGTGACCTGATTGGCGGGCTGCTGTGCCTGGCAAACTGGAGCCCCAGTTCAGTAACTCTCACTCCGGATTTCCGGGGTTTTCTTGTGAACACGATCATGGCGGTGGTATCAACGGTAAGTAAGAGTTCTGGTAGTCACTGTCTGCTCAAGAAAGTGCCCGTTACAGTCCTTGGATTGAGTATGAGGTGCTGCTTGTCATTACTCTTTGTCTCGCCGTGATTGATACAACTTGCTCTGTGTCTTGCAATGGTTCATATAATTGCCAGGCTCTCTTCTCTACAATGTAGCTGCTGTCAAGTATGCTATACATTTTGCCCTTTCTGTTCTAACAACATGAGGCTGAAACCACATTGCATTTGGCAACTGCCTATGACTGCTGGACTATGCATTGTTCTTGGTCCCTGTAGGGCCATCTTGAGTGGCTTCCTAATGTGGTCGGTAGCTTGCTTGGAGGCATGCAACCAAAGCGCTCGGCAGCCCTGCTGCTGGGTGGCAGGTCGGGAGCCGCCCTTGCTGTGACGGCAGGGGTGCTAGCCGACATGTTGAAGGAGGGGCACATGCATCTGGTGAGCCCAGCTATATATTTTGTTCTTGTGCGTTGCCATTTGCATGCCGCCCAGCACCTTTGAACCTTCAGAAAGTCAGTGGCGAGATATGCAAACTGTTGTGCTGCTGCTACTTTACCACTGCAGTGGTATCAGGTGGCATGCGCCTACCCAGAGTCAGCTGCCAACCACCAATTGCAGTTCTGTATGACTGAATGAGGAAAGCTTGTTTTGCATTGGGCTTTGCCACAGGAAGCACTGTGGCAACTGCCAGCTAGAGCCAAAACGCCCTCTAGATTCCAAACTCGCCCCAGTTTTCAAAACCATTAAGTTGAGTAATACTTCCTCAAGCACTATGTCAGCTCAACTGTTCCTCATGAAAGCTGTCAATCCCCACTGCAGGTAGACTACGCGACACAATACACGTGCGAGCTGATAGAGAACGTCAGGGATGCCGCCAACGACGCCTTGGCAGCAGCCAAAGAGCACGGGCAGGGCAGTCTGGAGGAGCAGCAGCTTCTGTCAGCGCTGCGACAACGGCTGGCTGCGGCTGATGAGGCGCTGGGGCCAGGTGGTGGTGTGCGGCAGCTGCTTTGGGCAAAGGTGAAGTGCGCCGATGCAGCTTCGGGCGGCACGCTGACGAGTACCGTGCAAATCAGAGTAGGTGCAGGGGAGGCTGAATCAGCACAGCAAAAAGCGCCAGCATACAACAAAGTGGCAGAAGCTGCTGCCCTTACTGCAGCAAGCGCAGAGATAGCAACACATGTTGAAGGAGCAATAGAAGGCGGTGCAGCCGTCGCTAGCACACAAGCGCAGCGAGCATTTTGGCAGCTGCTGCAGCAGGAATTCCTGCCGCCTGCTGTCTGCCAGCTGGCAGAGGCACTGCTGGCCTGGTGGCGCCGGGCGGAGCAGCGGCAGGCAATTCAGCTGGAGCTGGCGCAAGCGGCGGCCACCCGCAGCTGTGCCTACCTGCGCTGCTCCAACCTGGCAGCGGCAGGCGGGCCGGAGGCGGGGCAAGGCACCGGCAGCAAAGTGTGTGGCGGCTGCAAGGCGGTATGGTATTGTGGCACCGCCTGCTCTCATGCTGACTGGCGCAGGGGTGGGCATCGTGGCGTGTGCGCGGAGTTAGCTGCCATGCGGCTTGCGAAAAAGCAGAAGCGGACGCAGGAGGGGCAGCTGAAGTAATGCCGTCATTCGCAGTAGCACCAGCAACAACCGACAACCAGCGCGGCAAAATTGAATCAACCTTTGTGTACAATCTGTTTGGTGCACTTGCCAGGCATCTGTACCGCATTCCACATGCCCCTGGTGCATGCACATACCGCTTCCTATGTTCTGCCTGTCTCAGCATGTCACATAGTGCACATTGTGAAGCATTTAAGTTCATAAAGCATTCACAAGCGGCAAAGCCAGCAATGAGGTTGGAAAGTAGTGGTTCTTTTGTGCTGGCCTAAGCTCAGAAACGAATGCATTTTGCATGCCGCCTGTCAGCTTCAGTCAGCTGTCGTCGGGCGCACTATGTCACATGCACTCTTACAAGAGAGCCAGATGGCAGGCAGTGTGGCACCGGTAACTGCACCTAAGCTGCAAACGTGCATAATGCCAATGACACAGCCACCGTTCCAAGCCGGCAGTTATCCTTGTGTGCACCAAACCATTCGCTTCTGTTCACACATCTAGCACATCATCAGCAGCCGCTCCGGTCTGCTGCGTGGCGCCCATCAGCTTCTGCCGTCGCTGCTGCCGCCGCTTCTCCTTGATCACACGCTCTGCCGGTACCAGCTCCGCCAGGGTCACCTCGTGGCTGCTGCCTGCAGGCAGCACATAGTGCATCACAATGGGACAATGGGAGGCAAGCGGAAAAGCTTGAAGGGAAAACGGCAAGGACAGTGATGCATGGCTGCCAACTGCAGGAGATACAGGGGGGCGTCCAGCAAGGCCACCAGGACGAGAGAAGTGGAAGGAAGAGTGGATTCCCGAGAGCGGTAAGAAATTTAAAGACGACAAGGGAGAGCACAGAGGCGAGCAGGCAGAGCGGCATCAGTGTCAAGGGAGGGCATGCAGGGAGTTGGCATGCAAATGGGAGCGGAGATATGGGAGGGTGATTGCAGCCCTGCTGGCCCCATCCTTAAACGGCAGCCTAGCCATTGTTGCCCAGCAGGGCTGCACTCCGGCTGGCATGGCGGAGCAGCCACCCCCACCTGCTACAATCTTGGCGCGTCCGCGGCGGTCGGGGGGCAGAGTGCGGAAGTACGCCACTATCGCAGAGTGCTCGTACACCACACTGCACTCCAGAGGGTCAAGCAACAGTCGCTACCAGCAGTATGCTCCGCAGCGCTGGGGGAGGCCGGCATGGTCGACAGCTGCCAAACCACAGAGGTAGGTAGACGGTGCAATGCTGCAGAATGCACCGCTTAGGCCCCCAACCTGCCAGTCTGGTCAGGCATTGCATGTTGTTTGCATGTTGCAATACAAAGGATATCATTGCCAGCCATCCAACCACTCTTGACCGCTCACCCCTGGGTATCTTGCACTGGTTCCTCAATTTGCAGCAACTGTGTTTCGGCAGTGGAAGGACAACAGCGGGATGAGTGGCGATGCCCACATTCGAGTTGGATGAAGAAGGTGTGGGAGGCACGTCGGGCAATTAACTGAATAACACAACCAAACCCCACTTCCCAGTCGCTTGTCAGGAGCCACCACTCCCACCGCACTGCAAATTCCAGGGCTCCAGGCTTCCGCAGAGCTGAAAAACAACTAAACAGGGCAATGCCACTCCCAAAAGGCCCACCCACCTGCTTGGCTGTGATGGGGCAGGTGGCATTTGGCGCCAGTTGATACGAGCCACCCTCAATCGCTATGTCGTCATCAATCTGCTCAACCTGCTCCTCCTCCTCTTCGCCCTCACCGGCCCCAGCTACCATCTCAAAGTCTCGCATCAGAGGATCATTCACTGAGTTGAAGCTGCGGGGCGGGAGTTGAATCGCAATGGGCGGGTGGGGGTGAGACGTGACAGGCGGAGGGAGGTGACGCCATTGCAAAACTCTGCTACACTTGTGGGTGATAATCTCCCTGATAGTGCACTCAGGCCCCTTGCGAATGCTGCTAAATCGAGCACCAGTTGCAGCCAGGCCAGCCCGATATACGCATGAACTGCACAGCTCACAGCCCCCACCCCCACCCCACTCACGGCTGCTCAGCACCCAGCTGCTGCGTGCGCTGCGTCAGTTGGGCCTCAAAATCTGTGGGCTCTGCGCCCGCTTCATAGCTGCCTTTGAGCTCCTGCAGTGCCGCTGCTTGCAGCTGGCTGCGGTGCTTGGCCTCTAGCAGGCGCCCCACAGCCTGCCGCAGCTGCTCCACCTGTGGGGCGGGAAAGGGAGACGAGGAGCGAGGAGGCAAATGGTTTGCAGCCATGGAAAGTATGGCCTGATGCAGTTCAGGTGGTTGCAACAGCAAATCATCTATCATGCGTTCTGCTCCGGGGAAGGGATGATTAGCAATACTAGCTAGTTCAGCAGCAACCTCCACTTGCCTTGTCCGGGTCAGCGGCTGCAAACACCGTCGCCACGTCGCCGACGCTCTCTGCCACCGTCTCGCACCCCTGCACAGTCTTGGCAGCGCTTTGCAGTCACTGAAATGTCAAGGGCACACCAAAGAGCTTTGAAAGCGGCGCCAGGGGTGGAATTTCCAAGTCACCTGTGCGAAGCTTTGGTGGCGCTGCAAGTGCGTATCGATTGCAGCCAGTACCGGCTGACTATTCCACTGAATGGCTTCCATCGCCGCCCCCCGCCGCAGCCTGTACCGAACTTGAACGCAACACCGAATACTCGCGAGAGAGTAAAGAAGAGTGTGCAGTGCTCGTAGGTGGCAGCGGGCCCCGTATAACTGATCAATGGCCTTCTGCGCACAACAAGGGTTGTGAGAGAGGGTCTTGGAAAGCGGCGGCGCCAGGCGGGCACCGCTCATTCCTGGCACTACTGGCACTACTGGCACATGGCACTCCCCGCTGATTATGTGCTCGAATGGCATCAGTGCTGCCTCCCATGCACATCACAGTCAAACCGTGAGTGTGAAAGCTTCAATAACACGGCACCGTTGGTAACAATCTCTGAGTTCACCATCCCACTTGACCCCTCCTGCTTCTATTTGCCATCCGCCTTAACTGAACTGTGCGCCCCATCCAACATTGCTGGGAACCTTACCTCCAGAGCATCGCATATGCTCATTGTTCTGGATACCTGTCTGATGCACGGGCTGCATCGAAGTACCACGGAGCGGCTGCCAGCAACAGCACAGCGGCAGGCTGGCGGTGGGCTGCGGGGCGCCCCGCTGTCACTGCCAGCTTGGCTGTTCTCCATCATCACATGCATGCAACCAACCATCACACAACGTTGACTACGCAGCTGTCGATAGCATCTGAGCGCGACCAAGCAACGGCACGCAAGTTGGTTCAGGACCCAAACGTCTCATTGAGCAGTTTGGTCGCGAGACCCTGCCGATAAAACAAGTGCAATAGAAGCACAATCGAGGCCGATGCAAGCGCTGTCGGCGCTGCCGCAATGCAGGCGGGGAGCGTTGGTGGCTGGTGCCGGGTGTAAGCCGTCGGCAGCGTGTCCAATACAGCTGAACAGGCTCTCCAGGGCGCAAGCAGCTTCGCATCCCGCTGGGCAATGTACGGGGCTGGCCAGCACTGCAGCGCAGGTGATGACTCTGGGTGGCAACTCCGCCATCTGCCGTTCCTCGCCTGCTCCCCATTGATCGCCTACTGTTTCTTGCATTTTTGCCAGTTGTGCCTTGGTGACGTGTATATTACTTCTGTCTAGCCTGCAGCGCGTGTCGCTGGGTCAGCAGGCAGCCTGCCGACGGCGATGGCCCTCGCAGCAGCGGCCCATCGCTGCCGCTGCAGCAGGCCCTGCCGTGGCAGCGGCGGCAGCAGATCGGGGGACAAAAGGCGGAGCACTCAAGATCACATCCTACGTGTTCCTCTGGTGAGCTCACTAAAAACACTGGCAGGCTGGGTGTGGGCGCCTGTCGGCAGTAGGAATTTTTTGCATCAGGCTGTTTTGCCTGTGCGCACATGCCCGACAACGCATGGAGCACTTTCATTTACTGTGTGCAAGGTTGCAAAGCGCACAGCGCAACAGTCAATAGCGCAATGCCATTTGCTGCCTGAATTTGCACAATGTCTTGTTTCTGATGTCCATTCTGTGCACAAAGGGCAGTAACCCTTGCACCCATCCTGGTCCCAGTTGTTCGAACAAACTGCGTCACCGCCTTACCACAGGTATGCCTTCAACATCGCCTTCAATATCCTGAACAAGTCCACCCTCAACATATTCCCGGCGCCCTGGTTCCTGGCCACATTCCAGCTCAGTAAGTGTTGGTGGGTGGGTGGTGCGGGTCGTGGGCGCAGGC
>JAAMXP010003964.1:0-14061 GCA_019693395.1 Ettlia oleoabundans | reverse complement strand
GCCCCACGCCCCTTCAACCTGCGTTCCGGCCACATGCGGCGTGCCTGCGATGTGCCCCTGGTCAACCAGTGGTTCATGGAGCACTGCCCCACCACGTATCCCGTCAAGGTGCGGGTGAGCTACCAGAAGCTGCTGAAGAACTATGTGCTCAACCAGCTGCACCACAGGTGAGGGGTTTCTGCGTCCTTTCACTTTCTTCAGCTTTTTTAGGGGGTGTGGGTGGGGTGGGTGGGCAATGGCAACAGCGGTAGTGGTGGTTATGTATTGCCCTGGGGTTCAGGGCAGTGTTCTTGGCGGTGTTGCTAGCAAACCACGTTCCGTGAAACACCAGCTGTAGTATGGCCGTACAGCAAGGAGGCAGGTAGCTAGTGAAGGTCCTAGCCAGATTTCCAGAGAGCTGGTTGCTCAATGGTGTTGTAGGAGGGTGAATCAATTGATTGTATCGAGATGTGCAGTGCAAAAGGAGAACAATCATAGAAACAAACTGACAAACTGAAAGCTGCGTCAACCCTTTCTTTGCAGGCCGCCCAAGAGCCAGAAAAAGCGGTCCCTGTTCAAGTCGTTGGCGGCCACCAAGTTCTTCCAGCGCACCGAGCTGGACTGGGTGGAGGTGGGCCTGCAGGTACGACCGCAGCACACTGCGGTATGCTTTGTGTGCTGTGGTACGTTGTTGTGGCAGTGCCTGGCAGCAGCAGGGTGTATGACACTTACTTCCAAACATTGAGGTGCGCCAGTACTTCACGCCTTGTCATCATCCAGCTACGCAAGTCCCTACTGGCGGCAGTAATGGGAATTCTTGCCCCAATCAATTCATGAACTCATGACATGCTGTGATGTACTGCCTTCTCGCCACGTGTACCGCCTACTGCAGGTGTGCCGCCAGGGTTACAACATGCTCAACCTGCTCATCCACCGCAAGCACCTAAACTACCTTCACTTGGATTACAACTTCAACCTCAAGCCAGTCAAGACGCTGACCACCAAGGAGCGCAAGAAGTCACGGTTCGGAAACGCTTTCCACCTTTGCCGTGAGGTCAGTGGTGCTTGTGGTCCTTCTGCCTCCATGTAGACCCCCATCACGTTCCAATGCTTTGAACCACTATTGCTATGCATGCCCACCTGCCTTCCCTCAGCAAGTTACTCCAGACCCCAATGCTTTCCACTCACTTTCTTCGGTGTTGCGTGACATGTCCCTGCAAATGCAGATCCTGCGTCTGACCAAGCTGGTGGTTGACGCCAACGTTCAGTTCAGGCTGGGCAATGTGGACGCCTTCCAGTTGGCCGATGGCCTGCAGTACACGTTCGCACACGTGGGGCAGCTGACAGGTGAGCGCTACACCTGCAATACAGGTGTTGCACGTACATTGCCGTACAATTTGTGCGCAAAAATCTGCGGTTTAGTGTCGCTAGAGGCAGCCCATAGGGGACATGGGAGCATTACAGCTGCGGTACACCTTTTCATGCCACACGGCCTGCTTTCTAGCACATTCATGCCGCTTGTTGCCTTCCCCTGTTGCTTGCCTGGAAGGCGCAACACTCCATGTAATGCCTGTACGCACGCCCCTGTACTGCCATACCGCAGGCATGTACCGCTACAAGTACAAGCTGATGAGGCAGGTCCGGATGTGCAAGGATCTGAAGCACCTCATCTACTACCGCTTCAACACGGGCCCAGTGGGCAAGGTGCGTACCTGAAGCCGGTGCCTATCCCTGCTTGCTGGTAGAACAGGCTGCCATCAAATCACCGACCGCCTGCGCCAGGGTTTTCTGGTTACAGCAGAGCTGTGTTCATGCTCCATGTACCATGCAAAAGCCGCACCAACCTTCTTTTTCGTTGGTCTGTTTTCGCCTCCTTTGGGTCCTTTGGGCCTAAAAGCTAATGAAAATCAGTGCACTCATGTGTTTGCTGCCACTGCGCTCAACTTAGGATCTTTCAACCATGCAAATCTTATGTGGTGTATTGTTCTCTGCAGGGCCCTGGCGTTGGCTTCTGGGCCCCCGGCTGGCGCGTGTGGCTCTTCTTTCTGCGCGGCATCGTGCCTCTGCTGGAGCGATGGCTGGGCAACCTGCTGGCGCGGCAGTTTGAGGGGCGCCAGTCCAAGGTGAGACGAGGGCAGGCGGGCTGGGGAACCGGACTTTGTGGCTGCTTGGCTAGAAACTTGCTGGGCTGTGCTGTCTGACTGGTAGACCCCATAAAACCCCCAAACGATTGTGGCCTACACTAGTCGCCCGTTGGATATCAAGCTTCTTGTGTTGTGTTAGTTCCTTGGGAATGCAGCCCTGACCTGCTTCCTCAGCTGCACCAACCTTGCCTCTCGCACGCATATTGCACGCTTGGAGCTGCCAACCGTCCTATCTGCTTCGTGTGTATCCCGTTGTACTTCCGTTGTACTTCCGTTGTACTTCCGTTGTACTTCCGTTGTACTTCCGTTGTACTCCCCGCAGGGCATCGCCAAGACCGTCACCAAGCAGCGCATTGAGTCTCACTTTGACCTGGAGCTAAGGGCTGCTGTGATGCACGATATCTTGGACATGATGCCCGAGGGGGTGAAGCAGAACAAGGCCAAGACCATACTGCAGCACTTGAGCGAGGCGTGGCGGTGCTGGAAGGCAAACATTCCTTGGAAGGTGGGTGGGTTTTGTTGGGATGGTGGTGGATGTGTGGGTTCTGGAGGTTGACAGGCACCGCATTTGTGTGTTGGGTGGCGGGTTGAACGCCAGTCTGCAGTTGTGTTTGGGCTGATGGCCAGCATCACACATCAGCGTCGGTGGTTTTGTTACCACATTCACTTGGCGCTGCGTGTGCCCTATCAGTTGAAACAGACTGCACCTTACGACTCACCCATTATGTCCCTTGTGTTTTCTTCCAGGTGCCCGGCCTGCCTGCCCCCATTGAGAACATGATCTTGCGCTACGTCAAGATGAAGGCCGACTGGTGGACCAACGTGGCCCACTACAACCGAGAGCGCATCAGGCGCGGCGCCACGGTGGATAAGACCGTGTGCCGCAAGAACCTGGGCCGCCTCACACGCCTGTACCTCAAGGCAGAGCAGGAGCGGCAGCACAACTACCTCAAGGTGGGTAGTGGGTGGTGGACTGGGTGATGTTGGCGTGGAGGCCAGGTGTTCCATTTTAGCATAAGCAATTCAGGGTGGAGCAGCATTGGTTTAAGATGGACGGATGGTTGAGAGGTTGTAAACGCAGACATATTCAAACAATATAGTGGCACAGTATTAAGCGAGGCTTTCTGAACACATGTCTTTTGCAAATCTTCTAGTGATTCTATCCTCAGCAGGACAGCAGATACCCAAAATTTACTGGCATTCTCATGTATATTGTAATGGTGGTGCCCTTCCACCCCCCTGCCATGCAGGACGGTCCGTATGTGACCCCCGAAGAGGCCGTTGCTATTTACACCACCACCGTGCACTGGCTTGAGAGCCGCAAGTTTGCGCCCATCCCCTTCCCACCGCTGTCATACAAGCACGACACCAAGCTGCTGATCCTGGCACTGGAGCGGCTGAAGGAGCAGTACACAGTGGCGGTACGGCTGAACCAGCAGCAGCGAGAGGAGCTTGGCCTCATCGAGCAGGTGGGCCTGTACATTGTCCTTCCAATCCACCTGCTCCCTGATCTACATACATCTTGTTGTTGGCGGCGGGGCGGGGCAGCAAAGTCAATGGCAGATACACCGGTCCCAGCAAGGTGCACGCAGTATGTTGCGAACAGAATGACATCTCTAATCATCAATATTTTTCGTTTGACATTGCTATTTGTCGATATTCTGTATGTCCACGCAGGCCTACGACAACCCCCACGAGGCTCTGTCCCGCATCAAGCGCCACCTGCTGACCCAGCGCTCCTTCAAAGAGGTGTCCATCGAGTTCTTTGATCTCTATTCGCACCTGGTGCCTGTGTATGAGATTGAGCCCTTGGAGAAAATCACTGATTGCTACTTGGACCAGGTGGGTCGTTGACTTCTACTTCTGGCAGCCAGTGGCATCTTGCTGTTGGGGGGGTTGCACCAGTTGAGGGTTAAGAATCGAAACTCGCCTAAACCTCTAAGTGTTGGTGAAATTGCTTCCCGGTTAAGTGCATCTCCTTGGTTTTCTCTGCTGCCTTCTTGGTGAGCCAGCGTTCCAGGTTGTCACAATCCTGTCGTTCTGTCCTCCCTTTCCTCCAGCGGCAGTTTCGTTGGTCTAAGCATGCTTTCTGACCACTATCCACGTGTCAGGTCGACCTGGGCACCTGGCATTTGAGCCTGATCTTCCCGCTTCCCGTCTGGTGCTTTTGCAGTACTTGTGGTACGAGTCGGATAAGCGCCACCTGTTTCCCAACTGGGTCAAGCCTGGCGACAGCGAACCGCCGCCGCTGCTGGTCTACAAGTGGTGCCAGGGCATCAACAACTTGACAGACGTGTGGGACACCTCAAACGGGGAGTGCGTGGTGATGATGCAGGTGGGTCCCCTCCTGTAAGAACGCTGTCATGCTGCTGAAACCTCTGCAAGGGGAAGAATTACGCGCCATGCGTTTAGCTTTGGGATGTCAAGCTGGCTTACCTGGGAAGAGGAGCAGCAAGTTGGTGTCGTCGTCGTTAGTGGTGGTGCTGCCATGTTGAACTGGTACCAAATGGAGAGCCTTCCACTACCCATGTTTCATCACACAACAGAAACTACCTTTACATGCCCTGTCCCTTTTTCTCTCCACCCTATCTGTTCCTTGCTCGCTTCGGTGTAGCTTTGCACCGTGTTGATATACATATCAGAAGTCAACATTAACACTTGGTTGATGGTCGGTTTTTCTCTCCATTCTTCCTGCAGTCCACCATGGAGAAGCTGTGGGAGAAGGTGGACCTCACGCTTCTCAACCGTCTGCTGCGCCTGATTGTGGACCACAACATCGCCGACTACATGACCTGTGAGTGTTGGGTGTTTTTTATAATAGCCTCGACTCTATTGGCAGCAGTGCCGGTACAGTAGTTGCTGCACATGGTTTGGTGCGAGTGGTGCGGCTGTGTTCTGGTTTCGCTTCCCGCTCGTGCCCGCTTATATAAAGGCATAACAGTCGCAATCACACCTAAACGTGCATGACCAGGGTCCCTTTAATCTGGTGCCGACCCTCCCTTTTGTTCTTCAATTATTTGCTCAAACTTGCAGCCAAGAACAACGTGGTGATCAGTTACAAGGACATGGCTCACACCAACAGCTACGGCATCATCCGAGGTCTGCAGTTTGCCTCGTTTGTCACCCAGTACTATGGGCTGGTGCTGGACCTGCTGCTGCTGGGACTTACCCGTGCATCAGGTGGGTTGACTGCCTGTGCAAGGAAATTGTGTTGAGCGGCGCTCGACTTCTTTGTGCCTGAGGTTGTTTACAGCGATGCTGTGTCGCTGCTCGCAAGGCCTACCTGTCTATGCGTTGCCAGTCCCTTTATCACCTCATCCGTCCGTGAATTTTCCGCCATGATTGCGTCAACTTGCATCGACGGGTTTCGGTATGTTGCTTGCGGCTGTGCAGAGGTTGCGGGGGCGCCCAACCTGCCCAACGAGTTCCTGACATTCCGTGACGTGCGCACCGAGGCGCGGCATCCTATCCGCCTCTACCAGCGGTACACGAACAAGGTGTGTGTCTTGCACGAATGCTGCCCCTTCCACGGCATTGTTCCTGGTATTCAAACACGGTGTTCAAACACCCTTATTTCCATCCTTGTGGTGTTGCTGGTCCTCATCCTGTTTCCCATACGAGAAACCTTCCCGACTTGTCTTTCTGCCTGCCTTGTTGCTTGCAGGTGCATATCCTGTTCCGGTTCACCGCGGAAGAGGCCAAGGACCTCATCCAGCGGTACCTTACTGAGCACCCAGATCCCAACAACGAAAACATCGTGGGTTACAACAATAAAAAGTGAGTTTGCGTGCAAATGCTTTCAGTTCCGTGAGTAACTGTTTCAAACTATTTAGATCATTGTGAAGGTCAATTATAGGTAGTTGTTACTCAAACGGAAAAACGCCTGCAGCCGCCGTTGACCCAATCATTGCCCCTCCTATCTCCCTCCTCTTGCTCCTCTTTCTACAGGTGCTGGCCGCGCGACGCACGTATGCGTTTGATGAAGCATGATGTGAACCTGGGGCGGGCTGTTTTCTGGGACATGAAGAACCGGCTGCCACGCTCCCTCACCACCTTTGACTGGGACAATAGCTTTGTGTCAGTCTACTCCAAGGACAACCCCAACCTGCTGTTCAGCATGGCTGGGTTTGAGGTGAATAGTTGTTCATTTTGGCCTTGCTGAAATAAGAATGCTGGGTTGCAAGCGTTTTGTGTGTGATGGTGGCAGAAATCAGCGAATGGGGACAGTGGCACATGCAACACAAGTAGCAGCCAATCCTGCTGCTCGCTTGGTCCGTCTCTGTCGTGCTTGTCTTCTCTGCTGCACCAAGTTGCATGCTGCGGCGCAGACATTACATTCGCATGTCTTGTAGGTACAATTACTCACCCTTTTCTATTAACCTGTTTGCTCCCGATCATACGCAGGTGCGTATCCTGCCCAAGGTGCGCATGGCTGCTGAGGGGCTGGCCCACAAAGACGGCGTGTGGAGCCTGCAGAACGAGGTGACAAAGGAGAGAACAGCCCAGGTGAGGATGGTTTTGTGGCCATGTTAGCTGTGTCAGTTGTGTTCTTGCTGGGAGCAGAAAAAGGAAGTCAGGGGTGGAAGGGGCAGTGGCTCAGGATCACACAACGCGGCGGAATTGAATGTGGAGATGCATTGGAATCTTGTCCACCTGCCTGCCGTGTCCTCCACTCATCACATCACCGACGTATTGCACCGCTAGCAGGTACCTATCCATACCAGTCGCACACTCAGCCTCTCCCTTGTTTCCTTCAAGGCCTTCTTACTCCACATGCTTGACTCTTCTGCCTTGCATCCGCACCCACAACATATCAACCTTCCTCATGCGCAGGCGTTCCTGCGGGTGGATGACGAGGGGCTCAAGGCATTTGAGAACCGCGTGCGGCAGGTGCTCATGTCCTCCGGGTCAACCACTTTCACCAAGATCGCAAACAAGTGAGTGATCATGCGGTTTTAACAACATTTTGGGAGGAGGCATTGGGGTCTTCAGCTCATGCGAGGGACTCCTCAACTTCTGTTTTCTCCAACTTCCCTATAGTCAATCTATGACACTCCCGCACTGTTATCTGGCGCTGCCTGTACCTGTTACCGCCACCAAAGTGGCACATTGCATATTTTGATCCGACTTGTTGACCCCGGTAGCTTCCACACCACCTTCACCCGGCCTGATTCCCACAGGTGGAACACGGCCCTCATTGGGCTCATGACCTACTACCGCGAGGCGACTGTGCACACCCAGGAGCTGCTGGACCTGCTGGTGAAGTGCGAGAACAAGATCCAGACGGTAAGTTGCTATTTCTCTTACATTTGTCAACCTTACCATACGCATATCAATTTCGATGAGATATGGCAGGGATGCGAGGGGTTCAAATGCAAAAAGAACCTCCAGATTGCGGGCTGGGACTGCCCGCATTTGACTTTTTGTGTGTCTGCCAGTCCTAAGGCATAAACACTGCCCTCGGCTCCATACGAGTTAGCAGTCAGTTGTCTGCCAAATGCCCCACCCCACCCCAGCCCACCCCACCCGAACCCCTGCTCTGCAGCGCATCAAGATTGGCCTCAACTCCAAGATGCCCTCTCGCTTCCCGCCAGTAGTCTTTTACTCTCCCAAAGAGATTGGAGGGCTGGGCATGCTGTCCATGGGACACATCCTCATCCCCCAGTCCGACCTTCGCTACTCGCAGCAGACGGATCTGGGGGTCACACACTTCAGAGCAGGTGCGTTTCAGGCTATTGCCAATGCGGTCGGGATTTCGGGGATGTGCTGTGCAGTGGTGTGCCGTGTGCTGCTGGTGTAATCTGGAGGCATCATTGTATTCCCCGAGCACGGGAATCTCAGTCCGGCTTTTCCCATGTTCTAACAAAAGAATTAATGACTGCAAATTTACACCTGTGCTTCATGTCGCAAAGTCGAAATTTCTTTTCGTCTTGTGCAATCTCCTGCCGCAGGCATGACCCATGAGGAGGACCAGCTCATCCCGAACCTCTACCGCTACATCCAGCCGTGGGAGAGCGAGTTCATTGACTCGCAGCGTGTGTGGGCAGAGTATGCTCTTAAGCGGCAGGAGGCGCTGGCGCAGGTGGGTGCTATGCTCTAAACCAGTCATGGGTGCTTCCTGGACTATGCAGTTTATGTTCCGAGAGGGATCTTGGCTGCAGCGTACACGAGAGCGCGCTTCGCGCCCTGGCACTTTTGCTTCTACAGCGATGCTTCCCGACGCCTATCCGACAAAACCGCCGTTTGCCGGTTGACCCGCTCCCCCTGCCACCACTTACATGTGCCGTCTGTGCATTTCTTTCCAATCTCTCGCAGAACCGCCGCCTTACTCTGGAGGACCTTGAGGATAGCTGGGACCGCGGTATCCCCCGCATCAACACGCTGTTCCAGAAGGACAGGCACACGCTGGCATACGACAAGGGCTGGCGCATTCGCCAGGAGTTCAAGCAGTACCAGGTGATTTGGGCCTGCATGGGCGGGTGGCTATGTAGCTAATGAGTGCACGTGAGTTGTTGACTAGTGGGTTGCTGTGCTCGTTTTCCAAAAAGAACAGAGCCGAACCGGAAATGAACCGTACTGCTCATTGTTCCTGTACAGGTTCGACCCTCTTTATTACTGGTAGTCCCGTCTTGTTCCCCTCTTTTCTCGCAGGCTCCGCGCGTCAACCCCTTCTGGTGGACTCACCAGCGGCACGATGGCAAGCTGTGGAACCTGAACAACTACCGAACAGACGTGATTCAGGCGCTGGGTGGCGTGGAGGGTATCCTGGAGCACACGCTGTTCAAGGGCACATACTTCCCGACATGGGAGGGACTGTTCTGGGAGAAGGCGTCAGGTGGGTGTTGGTGAATGGCAGCTTGAAAAGCAGCTCAGGTGGCATTATTTGTTTGAAGGTGGGTCAAATGGGTCAAATTTGTGGGCACCGTCCCAAGGCTGATGTTGACTAACAATGCAACCTCAGGCAGCAACTGGCATGGCCACACAGTCTCAGGCCACGTGTCTTTGCCCACCGTCCTTTTCCTTCGCCCTCCCTTCGCCTCCTATGCTCTACTGCTCAAACTGCCATATGTGAAGCAACCCATGTTCAATCTAGCTTTCCTCTGTCTCCTTCGGACTGCAGGCTTTGAGGAGAGCATGAAGTACAAGAAGCTGACCAACGCACAGCGCAGCGGTCTGAACCAGATCCCCAACCGTCGCTTCACTCTGTGGTGGTCACCCACAATCAACCGCGCCAACGTGTACGTGGGCTTCCAAGTGCAGCTGGACCTTACCGGTACGTGTTTAGTTTTTTCTTCGCATGTCACTTGATTTCATCTGCTGTGTTGGATTTATGGTGCTGTGTTTTGATTTCTGGTGCGGATGTGTAGGTGCATCTGGGGATCAGAATATCCCGGGAAATGGAACCCCCACAGAGGGCAATTAATAATAGTAACTGTACTGCGAACAATCATCCATATTGTGGCTGATATGCAAGGATGCTGTCACTCTTGCTGCCGCCTTGTAAATATCTCGCCCTCCTTCTCTTGTACTTGCAGGCATCTTCATGCACGGCAAGATTCCCACCTTGAAGATTTCGCTGATTCAGATCTTCCGTGCACACTTGTGGCAGAAGATTCACGAGTCGCTGGTAAGCCAGGGGCCAAGTGTTCATTTAAAAGTGGGCAATTCAAAAGCAAGGCCCTATAGCAGGTTCCCCGTGCAAACACACGAGGAAGAAACAAGTTGCTTCTTGACTGCTTTCTTTGCTGTTGGAGCAAATCCAGCAGAGGATATTTCATTCTGCCATGGTTCTTCTTATGTTTTTTCTGCGTTTTTAATTATAGCCAGTGCCTGATGCTTGCAAACCGACATTCACCGTTGCCGTTCTCCTTTGCGAACCCTTGCTACTACAGGTGATGGACCTGTGCCAGGTGTTTGATCAGGAGCTGGATGCCCTTGAGATCGAGACGGTGCAGAAGGAGACCATCCACCCGCGCAAATCGTACAAGATGAACTCGTCCTGTGCGGGTGAGCTATTGGCGTGCTTGTTGGGCTTGCTGTCCACTGGATGCAAGGGGCGGTGGACGCTAGAGACAAGAGCTTTAGAAATTCGTGAACGCATGGCTGCAAAATCTTAATCTGGTGTTCGAACTTAGCGATGCGTTCCATCAGGTGGTATGCATACATTGAGCGCCTTCTTTCACACCGTCTGGTTGTGTATTGTGTCTGCAGACATCCTTCTGTTTGCCGCGTACAAGTGGCCCATGTCCAAGCCGTCCCTTATGGCTGACACAAACGACGTTTTCGACCAGAAGCCATCCAACAAGTACTGGGTGGATGTGCAGGTGAGGTTTGGTTGTTAAGTTTCCTTCAGCTGTTTTGGCTACACCAGCCACCTCCCACACTGGTTTGCTGTTCTCGTCTTTAGCAACCCTTTCACACTTCCCTTGTGCTCCCATACCAAAACCACCAACACACGTTTCCTTGCCACATCCTGCCCCCACATCCTTGCAGCTGCGCTGGGGCGACTACGACAGCCACGACATTGAGCGCTACACGCGCGCCAAGTTTTTGGACTACACCACCGACAACATGTCCATCTATCCGTCTCCCACGGGAGTGATGATCGGCATCGACTTGGCATACAACCTGCACTCCTCATTCGGCAACTGGTTCCCGGGCTGCAAGCCGCTCATCATCCAGGTGGGTGGAAGTTGAGACGGATATCTGCGGGAGGGTGGGGTTGCCATGGTGGGTTAGGTGCATCGCGGTGTGCAGATGCAGCATGCACGCACACGTGCGCTGTGGTGACTTTCACAATTGCCTGCCAAGATGAGAAGCACAAAGGTCAGTCAATACCACACCTTCTTGTCATTGTTGGTGCCTGCCAGGATCATACAGCGCAGCTCTAGTTAGTGCCACTGACACACATGCTCCTAGTTTTCCCTCCTCCCACAGGCACTGGCCAAGATTATGAAGTGCAACCCCGCCATGTACGTGCTGCGTGAGCGTGTGCGCAAGGCGCTGCAGCTCTACTCCTCAGAGCCCACAGAGCCTTACCTGTCCAGCCAGAACTACGGCGAGCTCTTCTCCAACCAGATCATCTGGTGAGTCTGGGTCTATTGCTTATTTTCAAAAGGTTTATTTACAGCTCTTGCTACCTTAGTTGTGAACTGTCGATGGGAGACTGGGGAGCACCTTGTTGCCTACCTGGAGGACTGCGGGGTGCTGTTTTAGCCCATTCAAATGACTTGAACCACGATAGGCAGTGGAAGTACTAAGTTTGCTTTGCTTGTGACGCGCCCTGCCAATGCCAATCTACCAACACCTGCACAAAGCACATCTTTGCATTTTGGGATTAGTCCATAGCTCCGCCCGATCCACTGTGGGATACTGGCTGGCTTTACAACATCGAATGCCTCATATGTTCTGACCAGTCCTTGTCTGTGAGTGCATTGGTACCGCAGGTTTGTTGACGACACCAACGTGTACCGCGTGACCATCCACAAGACCTTTGAGGGCAACCTTACTACTAAGCCCATCAACGGCGCAATCTTCATCTTCAACCCACGCACCGGGCAGCTCTTCCTTAAAATCATCCACACCAGGTGGGACGAGTTTGCATTATTGCGCAATCTTGCATGCATTCCATTGTTTGGTGCAAATTTTGCAGTTACAAGTTAGCCCCTGACATGGTCTCGGTGGTTGGAGTAAAAGTGAGATGTGTGTAGCCATATGATTACTCATGCAAGTTGGCCGAAATATGTCGGCCGCCCTGTTCATGCAGCGTGTGGGCGGGTCAGAAGCGTCTTAGTCAGCTGGCCAAGTGGAAGACAGCTGAGGAGGTGGCGGCGCTCATTCGCTCCCTGCCTGTGGAGGAGCAGCCCAAGCGCATCATCTGCAGCCGCAAGGTGGGTGCCAGAGCATGACTTATGTACCACACGAAACTTTACCCTCAGGGTGATTATGGTGCTGTCCTTGTGCTGGTGAGGCGGTATTTTCAGTCGCTGCCGCGAACAGCAGCATGCGAGACTCCGCTTGCATGTACAGTAATCGCCCGTGATTTCCTCCTTGCCCTGTTGCTGTTATAGCTTCCCCGGTTGTCACTTAGTGAGTCAACATACGCCCTTTGTTGTCTAAATTGTTCTTCCTTACTGCAGGGTATGCTCGACCCGCTGGAGGTGCACTTGCTGGACTTCCCCAACATTGTGATCACAGGCTCGGAGCTGCAGCTGCCCTTCCAGGTGGGTGCAGTTTAAAGTGCCTTGTTCTATGATGGTTGGCTTTGGATGGTTTGGGTTGGCGAAGGGAATATTGCTGGGGAAATTGCTACACAGCAGGCACCCCTCCGTATTGCCCCCACATGCCTCCCATTCCCTTTGATATCTTTTCTTCCCAACATCCCCACACTCCCACCCACCCTGGTTACAGGCTGCCCTCAAGATTGAGAAGTTTGGCGACTTGATTCTCAAGGCCACAGAGCCGCAGATGTTGCTGTTCAACCTGTACGATGACTGGCTGAAAACCATCTCTTCCTACACGGCGTTCTCGCGCCTGGTCCTCATACTGCGCGCGCTACACGTCAACATAGACAAGGTAGGCGGGTTTGTTTCAACTGTATTTGGCTGCTGGCTGGCTGTTTAAGAGCAAAGTTGGTGGTGGGTCTAGAAACCCCGCTATGTTCATGCTTGCCATCACCTTGCATTAGATATG
Organism: Ettlia oleoabundans; assembly: GCA_019693395.1. Classification (NCBI taxonomy): domain Eukaryota; kingdom Viridiplantae; phylum Chlorophyta; class Chlorophyceae; order Chlamydomonadales; genus Ettlia; species Ettlia oleoabundans. Next base: position 1,246 of record JAAMXP010003964.1, on the reverse strand, counting down.
ATTTACCCATGTACAAATCACTCAACTCATAACAAGAGATGTAAGTCCTTAATCAGCCGCCTTTCAATAAGATGTCTATGTGCCCACTGTGGATTGCAGGCTCGCATGGTGCTCAAGCCTGACAAGATGATCATCACGGAGCCGCACCACATCTGGCCCACCCTCACGGACGAGCAGTGGATCAAGGTAGGGGGCGCAGCTTGTCCAACTGACCTGCAGAGTTTTGGGGCGACTATCTTCTCACTTCGCCAACCTTTAGCATGTTGCTCTCTGCTTTGATAGCTGGCTTCAGCTTCCGTTTTGCTAGACGGGTTTCCTGCCCTGCTTTGACAAGTAGTGAATTTTGGACCAAGGGGGTATGCTGCTCCGGGTCTCAACAAGTGCAGGTAGAAATTGCACTTAAGGATTTGATCCTGGCGGACTATGCCAAGAAGAACAATGTCAACGTGGCGGCACTCACACAGGTGGGGATGGGAGATGGTAGGGTTGTGTGTTGGTTGAGGTTTGTCTGACACATGCGGGTGCTTGCAAGTCAAGACCTTGCTGTGCTAGCGTGGGAGAATGCATAGGACGCTTTGGTAGTGGACTTTTATTTTTACTTTTTTTAGGGTTTATTTAGGGTTTATCTAAACGACTGCATACGCAAGTCGCTTGTGAGCATTGTTAAGTAACAGATTGCAAGCTCGTCACCGCACCCCCACTGTGATGCTATATTCCTAGTCTTTCTGGCTTTCTATAGGAGCCCTTACCTTTCTCATGTAATTCTTCGCTGCAGAGTGAGATCCGGGACATAATCCTTGGTGCCGAGATCACGCCCCCCAGCCAGCAGCGGCAGCAGATTGCTGAGATTGAGAAGCAGGCGCGAGAGGGAGGGCAGATGACAGCGGTCACCACCAAGACCACAAATGTGCATGGCGATGATCTCATAGTCACGACAACATCGCCGTATGAGCAGGTGGGGAGTGGTTGGGCTTGCTGTGCAGTAGGCTTGAGGTGCTTGCAGCTCGTATACTAATTCTATTTATTGCTTGAGTTGGCATGGTGTCACAAGCTGGGTGGAGTTTGTATGCATAGTTGACTAGATAAATTACTCCAGCGAAGAGTCCACCTGAAGCCGTAATGCCCGATCTATCCACTACTGAGTGTGCTACTTGTGGCCCATCTCGCTATCCACCCTTGCGAGTTGTCTTGCTGTTGTTGCTTAACATTCGCATACCCTCCGTGCAAGCCTGCCCCCGCCCCCCCC
>JAAMXP010003951.1:0-14769 GCA_019693395.1 Ettlia oleoabundans | reverse complement strand
GGCCGGCACAACACAGCTCTGGATATGAAACAAGGGTTGCGCACATGAGGTATTTCCACCAAAACATCGCTTGCAGTCATTTCCGCTGCTTTCAAATCAAGCGGCCTGGTTGTAGGTTCCAAGTTTGGACTGCCATGGAGCACTGTCATCCACCGTCTCACCAAGTATGCACTGCATGGGAACAAAGCAGGAAACATAGGTTTGAGGCGATGTTAACAAAGTTTGTCATCATATTGATGCTGACCGTCGGCCTGGCGGGGCAACCATGTGTGCCATCCTGGCATGTAAGCTCACCTGAACAGGAAGGCGCCCAGTAGTGCAAAGATGGTGCGTCCGACAGGACCTGGTGGAAAGAAGATCTGGATGAAGCCCCACACAACCATTCCCAGGAGGCAGCCATACAGCATGGGGCCTGCATGTGACGGATAACAGTTTGGTTATGAGAGAGAGCAGTGCACAGCGCGCACTAGATTGCCAAACACGAGCCAGCAGGCTCTGGGGGCTAACTCACCCATGAACGTTAGGTCCGTGCCATTCCGTGTTGCATGGAAGGCATACAGCGTGAGCCCCACCACGACAGCTGCTGTGATGAAGAGGGCCTGCCATCACCGTTGATTTACGACCAAAAGGAAAGGAACACGGTGATTATTGAGTGGCTAATCTTGTGACATTGCAGGCCGGCCCAGTGATTGCCGCGAATGCTTTGCACGCTTACCTCAAGCACGATGGCTGGTTGGTAGAAACTGCAGGCCATGCCAACCGTGACTGCATACAGGCAACGAGTGTTATGAAATGCAAACTTCGTTATACTAGATTCACATGCAAGGAGGGGAGCGCAGCATCCCGGCCTACAGTGTGCAGCTGGCAATCTGTGCCCAGGCTTAGTGCGCAGAGCTGGCAATCGGTGTCCAGGATTAGTGCTCATCCAACCTGAGAAGAGGCAGGTCCAGATGCCCAGCATGATGAGGTTGTGAGGGTGCGAGTTGCGCCAGATGTAAAGTGGAATCAGAGCAAGCATGGATACGAGCAGCAAAGCGATTTGTACCCCAAAATTTGCCAGCACAAAGTGCTGCACAGAGCTGTTCAGCACAACAGTGCCTGCCACGAGTGTGGTCAGCGCTAGCTGCACCCCGATGATGCCATAAACCTGATCAAAATTGAAGGCATGAAAAATGGTTGTTAGCATTGAAACGAGGTCAGTACACAGTACATTTGTATAGTCTTTTGATTAGCTTGGCCGCCTGAAAATTTTGGCCGGCTGACCTTGGAAATGAATCCCCATCGAAGACTGTTTTCTACGCTATCAGCGCCTGGGTACAGTGCCGTGCCAGCCTCCACATCCTGATAGCCGCCGCCACCGCCAAAGCTCCAGAAGGACTGCAGTTGTCGCAAGTGGGGCAGTCAACCAAGAAACCGAGGTGAGCAAGATGGCGGGAGCGCAGTGATGGGAGGACCTGGAGGCTCCACCTGTTCTCTTCGGGTCCAAGCGATTCGACACCTTATAGGGGGACCGCAACTGCATGGCTGGTTGGCGAAGGCCGCGGGTGGAAGAGGGTTCCCGACACAAACCAATTCAACAAGCAGACCCCGCCGCTGCTCTGCCACGCATAATGCGCACTCCAGTGACTCCCGTTGCTGGCAAGCGCCGAGTTATGGAGGACGCAAGCCATCCTCACCTTGTTCCCAGCGCCCATGTCTGCTGTGCTGCTGTGATGCGAGAGAAAGGCAATCGTGCAGTCGAAGGAAATTTCCCGCCTCTGTACCTCTCCAGGCCATTCCCGCAACACTTGCTGACGTGTCAAGGATGCTCCACCATGCAGGCACCCAACTCTTGACTACCTGCAGGTGCAGCGAGGGCGCCCCAAGAAGAGTCCGTGTACTGCATCGTGTCAGCCACCCACTCGTTCTAGCTGCATTCGGCCTTATGCAGTTTCAAGGTTGCTTGTCCATTCTCCAGGGTTAGCTTGTGCCGTAGTAAATGAACTCAAACCCAAAGGTGGGCTCCCAGCCTGCATGGCAGGGAATACCTAACTGTTGTTAAGCAGCCGCTGGTGGCAATGCTTGTTGTTGTTGGTTCTTTCAGCCCAGTATGGTTAGCTCCTTGCAGACTTGTCTCTTTTCTTTCACCCTTGTGCTGTTTCCATTCTCTTTGCCGACCGACAGCCTCCAATCCCTTCAAGCAGAATTGCCTCCGCCACCATGAGGGCAGCGTCCTTAGCGATGACCAGCCTTCAATCCGTTCATGCTGGTTGCAGGAGACAGTTTGCTATAGATGTCTTCATTTCCAGACTGCTCACCAAGCGCCACACCTGCTTGCTGGCACACAGCATATACTGCACCGAAAGCATTGCCATCTGCCTGGATGCCGGGTGAAGCCTACGATTGCCCATTCTGCACTGATAACTGCTATTTTAGGTAAAGCAGGTCCGCTGAAAAATGCCTGGCGAGACAAAGTAAGCAGTTTGCCTGTCGTCTCTGCCCAAATGATGTGCGGAGCCCTTTGAGGCAACAGGCAACTTGCTCATGATGAGGTGATACCGGTCATGTTCACCCAGTAGCTGCAAGCTGTACTTCTGTGGTTGTCTGGCATTCATGGCTTCACATGACGTATGTTTCCTTGTTGTTCAATGCCAGCTCTGGGGAGCGCACGTTGTCAACTGTAAACGGGCGTTGCGAGCGACTTGCGGTCCCCATGCAACAGCAGGTACTCATGTGTACAGCAGCGCCAGGAAGATTTAAGCGCTCGCAACCGAATTGTCGATCCATCGCTCAGTCACAGCTCAGCATTATCGTCGCGCGCACGTTCATTAACAGCTTAAAACGGACCGCAGGTGCGAAACCTGCGGCTTGGCGGGTCTGCATCCCTTGGCAGGCCTCTTGGTCCCTGTTATGAGCTGCGTTCCCTTCCTCATGCGGTGCAGAAGTGCGCAATGTCGCAGGGCTTGGATCAGGAGATGGCCGCCATTGAGGCGGAGGCAAGCGGCCGGGACCCTGCCTTGGGTTGCTGCCTTGCGCTTGCACCTGTAGCACGACTGTCTTTTGCCCTCTACACACACTGCACAACCTGCAGAGTTGTTTGCGTGCAGGTTGGTGAACTGGAGATGCTGATGATGGAGCAGGACCAGGTGCGCATGAAGGGCACGCCACTGCCTGCCGTGTTGACCGACAGTTTTTACTGCGCTGGCTTGTCTGTGTTTGCTAGGACATGCTTCTATTTTTGCCCCAACTTTGCCTGCGCAGGAGAGCAGCCAGGCACAGGAATCTTGCGACGCTTTCGAGGAAGCAACCGGCATCGCAGATGGGGAGGCAGCTGGGGAGGTGGACCCGGAGGTGAGCACCCACCTGGGTAGGGGTTAAGTAAAAAGTTGCCAACCAGATGTGCACTTGCTGCTGTAGCTTAGATCGTGAACACTGAAAATGTAGACGCAGAATTGCCTGCTTACCGACCCTGCCCTGTTCTGCGTGGGCTACAGGCCAAGGAGCAGGAGGCCAAGGCCTCAGAGGAGAAGGCCGCTGCTGAGTCAGCCCAGTCCGCGGCTGAAGAGCCCGCTCGTGATGCTGCCAGCACTGGCAGCCCGCCTGTTGCCGAGGATCCCTCGGTGCAGGATGGTCCTGCGTCTGGTGGCACGAGTGGTGGCAAGAAGCCAGCCATTGGCCTCAAACGCAAGGGCTTTGCGGTTAGTGGGTGCTGGCAGGGTCAGGTTAATTGTCAACCTGTGGATGTGCTTACCCAGCACCCATGTTGGTATTACCTCCCTGGCTCTCACTAGTTTGATGATAGCAACCGCGCACTTTGTCTTGCAGGCACCCAAATGTGCGACTCCCTTCGCAGGCCCCAAGGCGGCAGCAGCTCCCTCCAAGAAGATGAAGGTGGGTGCTTCTCTGCGTATTGGACTCATGTAAAGTCAGGAGGGAGGGTGCATGACGACAAAGCAGGCCACTGACAGTAACTGGTTGACCATCATGCAGGGCCGGCCGGCACCGCCTGCAGAGCCTGTGAACAAGTCGGAGGACAAGGAGAACAACGGTGCGTCAAGCGTCGAGGCGCACGTCGGTGCTGCTTCAATCGCTTGCCAGCCTGGTTAAGAACTGAAGCAGTTCAGTTATTGTTCCCTCTGCTCAACATGACAATTGCGCGCAGTCACTGTGGAGCACGCACCTGTTGGGGAGCAAGAGCCAAAGCCAGCAGCTGCAGCTGCTGCCAAGCCCAAGGCCCCCGCTGCAGCTGTTATCAAGCCCAAGGCCCCTGCGGCAGCTGCTGCCAAGCCCAAGGCGCCCATTCAAGCGAAGGCAAAGGCGACGGCTGCAGGTGCACCAGAAGAGAATGGCGAGGCACAAGCCGCCCCCAAGCTGCCCAAGAAGCCTCTCAACGCCTACATGCACTTTGCCAGTGCTAAGCGGGCACAGCTGAAAGGTTGGCTGCAGCACGCAGGTTGAAGCAGCTGAGCACCATGGCAAGAAATTTTGTGTGCAGCCTGTTAGCAACTCCCCTACCCTTCACTCTTCTTGCCCAACTCCCTTGTGCAGCTGACCATCCCAACCTTGACAACAAGCAACTGATCTCCAAGCTGGGCGAGCTGTACCGCGAGCTGAACACCGAAGACAAGAAGACATATGAAGTGCGGCCATCTGCTAGGACAAGCTGGGGCGGTTCATCCTTTCTAAGCATACACCACGCCTTTACCCCTAACTTGGTCCTGCCTGCTTGCTACACATTCTTGCCTTTGCTTTTAGGATGCGGCGGCCGAAGACAAGGAGCGCTACAAGGAAGAGCTGGCGGCGCTTGGGCCGCAGCCCAAGAAGCCCAAGTCTGTGCGCACCAAGGCGAGGGCAAGCTTTGCTTGTGCACTGCCTTGATGTTGCATCAAAGTGCTGCAAGCCTCATGTCTGCATGCAGTCACTCTGTTCCCAACAGCAGCACCTGTAAGCCGTTATGGTCTCTGCCTGTTTGTCGCTGCAGTCTGCCTACCAGCTCTTCATGGACGAGCACCTGCCACAGCTCAAGGCGGAGAACCCCAAGGTACGTTAAATGAGACAACAACACTGCACCCATGTTGCTGTATGCAATGGTGCATCCCAACCTCCAAATCAGCGCGTTGCAACAGCACGCACAGAGCATTCCCATCCTGGCTGGCGGTCACGTTATGCTGTGCAGGCGGGTATGCCCGAGCTGAGCAAGATGCTGGCTGCAGCCTGGAAGGACTGCACAGAGGAAAAGAAGGAGCCTTTTGCTGCAAAAGCCAAGGTGGGGTGCTTATGCAGTGGGCAGTTGGCACCCCAGTGGGTTAACAAGTCATCCAGCTGGGCATTTGAGCGTGTCCGTTACTTTATAGCTTTCATGGCTTTCGTTTAAGCATGCAGTATTCGTTCATTCCCCCCCTGCAGGAGCTCAAAGCAGCTGCCAAGGCAGCAGCAGCGATTCATAGCACCGCAGAGGACGCTGAGGAAGAGAAGTTTAAGCCGCAGCCGCAGCCGCAGAAAAAGCGCAAGGCAGATGGCACCGGGCCCAGCTCCAAGCGTCCCAAGAACGCTAAAGGTGAGCAGTTGGGTGGGTTGGTGGGTCGGATGGTCTTGCAGACGCTGCCTGAAGGAAGCACTTGTGTGAGAGCAAAGCGGCCGTTCGCCCATTAGCAACTTGGCTTAACAATCTTGCCTGGCTTGCTGCAGCCAGGAAGGTCGTGGCCGAGGAGGATGAGGAGAATGAGGAGGCAGCCAGTGCTGATCGCCATGCAGGGGATGATGATGAGAGCGATGACGAGGAGGAGCGCATGGTGCGCCAAAATCATGAAGCTGAAAACGTCTCCTTTGAGCTGCTCCGTCTTCTGCCGCTGTTATCTGTTTTCACCCATCACCTGTTCAATTATACAATCCTGCTGCTATGTCATGCAACTCCTGCAGAACTGTGACTGGTCTAGCCATCCCGCAGAGTACATACTGTCTGAGACCTCCACTGGCAAGTACCTGGTCATGCGGCAGGGGCTTGGCTTCATCGACTATGGTCTGGTGAGGCGGGGCTATGCTTGCGGGGCTATGTTTGCGCTGCTGGAAGCATGTGACTGCGGGTAGTCAAGGGTGTAGCTGGCTCACTCATGTCCCTTCTGCATCACGACAGCCTTCTCGTGGTGCCTTCTCGCACAAGGCCCTATCCTACTCTCCTTGGCATCGCAGGTGGATGCTGCGGCTGCCAAGGCCCAGCGGCTAGCAGCACCTGGGAACACATCCTGCCCGGTCACACTGCAAATGGTGGAGGATTATGAAGCCTACAAAAAGGGGTTCAAGCGGGCGGTGCACGATAACTTGGGTGAGGATGTATTTGAGTTGGGCAATTGGCTGTCTGGTTTCCAGCTTTGGGCGGTGGGGCAAGACTGAATTGCGAATCCACGGCCCCAGCTGACCTGATGTGTTGATGGCTGACGTGCCTGCAGACAGCGGCGAGCTGGACATGAGGGATTTGCCGCACGGCTCCGTCCTGGAGAGGTGCGCATTTGCACTGCTGACCTGACTGAAGCTGGTTGGAAATAGGATTTTGCTGGCCTTCTTGGTGTTTTAGCATGAGCCCCACTTGGAAACATGCACCCCCCCATGCATCCCAAACTGGCAACATTTTCTGCTGCCTGCTCATGAAATGCCCCGTACAGCTGCTATCTGCTTGGCAATTTAAGGCAGCCAGGATACGAGCTCAACCGTAAGAGGAAGGATGATGTGAACATGACGGTGAGCTTGAGCATGATTCCATTGGTTAAGAGTTATTGATGGTTCGCCTGCCTGGTTATGCCCCTGCAAGGATCCACCTGTGTGTGCTTACGCTGCGTCCCCTGCTGCAGGTCCCAATGCTTGCCACGTGTGCAGTGGTGCAGAGGATGATCATGATTGAGCGCGGGCGCAACAAACAGGTATGGCGCTTGTGCTGTTGCTCCTTGCAAGCAAGTGCTGTGTGCAAATCTTCACCCTCACACTGCGAATCGCCGCATTGCTGCCCTGCCTGCAGCTGCAAGAAGAGGTCCGTCACCTGGAGACATTGAACCGTGCACTTGGCGGGCATGGAGGTCATGCCAGTGGCAGCCCTGGGGGCAAGGGCCAGGAAGCTGGGCTTACTCCCAACACGAGGATGGCTACGGGGGCGGAAGTTTAGGCACATGTTGCTGCTTCCGCCGAAGGATTCGTCGGCAAAAACAGAAGTTACTTATTGTTTATCTGCAGCTTGCCATTTTGGTTATGATGTTACAACCTTCATTTGCGCAATGGCGCAGAAGCACATGCAAGCACGGATAAACACTGGGACAGAGGAGCACAGCGGCCAGCTCTGAGGGAAATAGAAAGGTTGACTGAAATTCATCAGGGTTGCCATGGGGCATCGCAGTAGCTAATCCCAATGCTGCTTATGCCTCGCGCTCCAGCAGGTCTGCCAGGTGGTTGTAGAAGGCGGCCATGTCGCGGTCGTGGTCCAGCATCGCGCGGCGGAGCACGCCCTCCTCTGCTGCTGGCACAAATGCAACGACCGCCTCGTGCCCAATGGCGGCATGCTCCGCCTCGCCCTCGGCGTGCACCTGCAGGAAGGGGGTGGGGTTAAGGGGTCGATGCTCAGTGCTGGTGCGCAGCTCCCAGGTTATGTAGGCAGGCGTCCCAACGGCACTCCCGTGTCCTTTGTGTTTTTTTGTACCAAAACTGTAATGCCTGAGCTTGGTGTTCCTCTCTCCCGCTCCCAATCTGCCCAGGCATTTCCACTTGAATGGTCTTGACTAGAACAAGACAACGAGGCTCCCGCACCTCCAGGAACACCCACTCAGTGAGGGGCCGGCCCTGCGGCTCCAGCACGCGTGCGTTGAGCGCACGGAACGAGTCCAGCATCCAGGTCTTCTCATAGTCGGCCAGGTACTCAATGGCCAGGTTGTATCCCATGGCGTAGCAGGCCTGGGGGCAGGAGCAGGGCGGTCAACAGTCACGCGCTGGCTGTGTTTGAGCGGCCAACATCACACCGCCAGTCGCGACCATCACAGCCGGTGCAACCAGCGTGCCCCACGCCAGCCACCCCCCATAATAGGCAGAGTGCCCCAGCCAGCACCAACGAACAACAGCAAACCAAAGACGACATTAGAAGCCCCATGCAACGGTCAACAAACAACTGATAGAATCGGCCCACCGGCATCCACAGCAGTGCANNNCACCCAACCCACCCAGTCACGCACACCTGCTGCATAACCTCGCCACCGGCATCGTTGAGGTCTCGCATCATCTGGCTGAAGAACAGCTCGGCGGCTGCTGGGCGCGGGTTGGCGGCCAGCACTGTCTCCAGCGGCTCTTTCATCAGGTCGGCGTAGAACATAGAAAAGAGCTCGCGGTGGGTGCGGGCTGCAGGCACGTCAGGGGCAGGGAAGGACCGCAAGATGCTGGGAAACAACAGAGCCTATTCAGAATCAAAACTAGGCAACTTGACTCGGCGACATACACTGAGATTTGGCAACATCCCGGTATCAGACCAGTCTCATTCACCAGGTTGGCTTCCTCGCCCACCTCCCACCACCCTTAGCAGCAGTCTGCCCGCCATCTTTCATCCGCCATCCACCCACTCATCCACCCGCCCCCTCACCCTGGGCCTCGTTGTTGTGCATGCCATACTCGCCCGCCAGCGGCTGGATGAGGTGCTTCAGCGCGGTGTCCCGGCGCACATAGTCACTGACGCCAATGGTCTGCTGCACCTTTAGCAGCACCGCGGTGAAGGCGGGGTTGAACGATTCCAGGTTGTAGGCCAGCTCGTTCATTACGGGGCGCAGACGCGCCTCTGCAGGCCAGGGCAGACGAGAAGCGAGGAAGGCAGGCAGCAGGCTGGGGGCATGTGGGCAGCTTGGGGGAGGGCTGTAGGCTTAAGAGTCAAGAGAATCAAGTTACTCTGCCCAATTTCAAGCAGGCATCCTTGCTCACCCCAGCTGTCAGCGGGTAGGTTGGCCAGTAGGTCGTTGAAGCGGCGCAGCGCGGCAATGGAGGCCCCGTTGTCCAGCTCAGCCTGCATGTTAGACAAGAATTTGTGCTTGTCATCAAACAGCTGCCATACTGCAAAAGGTGGATGCCAAAAATAGACGAATCCAACGAGTGGAGAGGGCTTGTAACAGCAAACACAGCTGTGGCGGCGATGGCCGTAAAACAGTTTGGCCACCCTTTTTAGGCGTACCTCCAATGCCCGCACCGCCTCCTTGCTGATCATCTCGGGAAGCAGGGCATGGTCTGCATCCAAAAGAACAGGGAGGAGCAGGAGCTTGACACCCGTTGTGGCGGACGGGTCCCGGTCGTTTTTTTGCGCTTGACCGGCCGCAACGTCACTGTACGACTGTTACCTCATAATGATGCAGCATACCTATGCTAGGGATCAGAGTCACAGGCTTCTCCAGGGGTGCCGCGACATGTGCTTTCACGGACCTCTGCAGCCCACCACGGCATCGCACTTGTAAGCGGTCATGTCGTGCAGCACCGACACTGGGCGGCAAAGAACACCTTACCTTGCTACTGGCGGGCCGTGCGGTCGGCTTGCTCTGGGCCACAACCCTGCGCTGGGTGCTCGCTGCGTGGGCAACGGGGATGCAGGCCGTTTGGATTGCAATGACGGAGGCCATTTCGAAGGAAAATACAGGTGGGGAACGGCTTGTCAACGCTGCATGTGTGGCATGCCTGTGTCATGTCCTGCCGTCCTGCTGTCGCTCGTCATGTTTGTTCTGTGCTGATGTGGTGAACTGGTGCCACTCCGGATTTGAATTTTTTCAGCTACACAGCGCTTGCGACTAATCAAAACGCTGGTGCATGATAAGAGGCCCTTCGTGGTTCATAAGCGCTATAGGTACCAGTGCTGCACAGCTGCTTTCAACCGGTCCGCAAGATGATGTGGCATCCTGCAAAAGCAAAGAGATTCAATATACGCATGCAAGAGCGATCAATGCTATGATAATGATGGTTGCACAGAAGCAGCAAATGCCACAAAAAAGCGATGCATGCATAGTGCAGTCCACTAAATAAAGGAAAGGAAAGGTTAGCCCCAAGGCGCACCTGAGTCGCTGGAGATGGGCTGGCTAAGCTCGCCGACCTGCAGGGCAAAGGCCGCATCCTCAAAGGCCTTCTGCATCTGGCCACGCCTGCAGAAGCTCAGCCTGATGTTACGGTTAGCCTGGTGCTTGCACGTGCGCAGCTGACAACTCTAGACCAAGCAGCAGCGCAGCAGCAACGCCATAATACAACGACTGGTTGCAAGTGGTCGAAATTTGACAGCAATGCCATGCTCCGTGCACATACCCAAAAAAGCCCAGGTCACCGCCATTGTGAGCACTGCTGCAGTGGCTCTCTGTGGATGCCAGAGCCGCAAAGGTGGCAGGAACGTCGGGTGCTGCTGCAATCTGCTCCCGGAACTGCCCTACCATTGCCAGCGCCTCCTCCTCACTGCGTGTCACCACCGGCTCCTTCCAGCTGCTGGGCCTTCGGCTGCCCCGATGCTTGACTAGCAGGTGACTGACGCGCACTTGGGAGGCCGCCGACATGCTTGCGCTTGACCACCGAAGGCTGCGGACTAGCTGCTGCGGATGGACGGCAGGGGATCCTGCATGGCATGAGGGCATTGGTCTATTCTGCGTTGCTGGCAACCCGATGTGTGTTAGGAAGCACATTCTAGCCACATGAATGCCAGTAAGTATCAGCCAGGGAACGCCAAGCAGGGAGCAGCAGCACCATGTTCAGCAGTGGCGTCAAGAGCGGCGCCCCGAACGGAACACAGCGGGGCACTCTTTCAGTATGGCATGTGTGGCAGCAACGCCCGTGCAACCGGCGCGGTGAGTGTCGAGAGGCTAGATCGCTTTGCTACAAGCTCCTGGTGGTTTACCTCACCCAGGCAGGTAGCAATCTCCCTTGTCTAGCTCTTCAAATTAGGACTTGCAACTGATCAGGCCACAGGCTGCGGTCTGTTGGCCAAAGATGCAAAGTTCCATCACCGCGTACTGCCAGCTGTCCCGCCTGTTCACTTCCGGCTAGTCATCTCCCACTGCACGTCATGTACTTCCGTGATCGCAGTTAGGCAAGGCATTCCCGCTACATCTCCAATTAAGCGCCGCGGTTCTGCAAACCACTGTTCCATAGAAGTGCAACTCAATTCGCACAGGTGCGGGCGGTCGCCTGGAAACGCCAGTCTCCAAACGCTTGACCTGCACTACACTGGGCCTTGGGCTTGTCCTTGGGACTGCAGCAGCAGGAGCGTGGTGCTCAAACAACCGAACGACACGCGGCGGGACCCAACTCTGTTGGGCTTTGGTGTCGGGGGGTTACACGCCGCCCATTCTCGCTCGATCAACTGCCCATCGTCTTGTATGCGGACACCCTAGGCACCCCCTGCACCCTGCCGCGCCCAGCCGCGCCCCTGTCCGTGTGCAACAGCCAGCGCAGTGCGGGTGCCTCGAGGCGCTGGGCGGCACGGCCTTGCTGATCAAACGCCAATTGGCAACCAATTGACCAATTTTGACCCATTGGTGCAGGCTTTCACGCCCCTCCACTTGGCTTGGCACCCAAGCAGAGCCAAGCACCACCATGGAAGCAGTGCAGCTACTGCCCCAGGACGTTATGCTGGACCGCCCCTTCTTTTTTAAGGTGGATAGGGCGGCGATTGTGGGCAGGCAGCTGCAATCAGCGCTGCTGCCAGCCCGCCACCCGTTTCAAACCGCCCCTTGAATGCTGCTCGTGGAACGCTCCTGCCGCTTCTGTTATGCATGTGCAGGCAGAGCATCAGGTGGAGACCCCAACTTCAAGCGCGGACGAAGCCGATCTGAACATCAAGAACGTGATCAAGAGCCCACTGTGAGTCTGGCATTGGTGGTTGGGCTCCAGTTCGGCGGCCGCTTGGGAACCCCGCTGTCGCTGGCTGCAGAGCGGCCGCTGCTAGCACATTTTGCGCCTTCTCCAATTAGGCTGGCACAAGTTTGTCGCAAAGAAGCCTCTCTGCTCCTGCTCTCCTTTCTGTTGCCCCCCGCAGGGCCAAGCATGACCAGATCTCGGCAGCCAAGCCAAGCCCCAGCGACAGCGAAACCTCTGCGGGCCCGCCTGCAGTGGACAGTCGCCCAGAGGATGCAGCTGCATCCGGCGGCGTGGTAGACCAGCCACTGCCCATCGTTGCCTCCTATGCCCCTCCCATCCCTGCCCCCGCTGCCATCAGTGGCCCTGATCCCTGGCTGATGGGTCTCTTCACCTCCTCGCTGTTTGAGCCTGCCGGCTGCCGCTGCCACCCAGGCACGGTGCGCAACGGCAATCTCAAGCGCAACGAGAACAACCAATACTGCCTGTCCTGCACACATGCACACGGCACTGGCATGTGCAAATTGTGCCTGCAAGCGCACGCTGCATGCTGCCCAGGTCGAGTGTTCCAGATACGCAAGTACATGTGAGTGAGCGGGGCAGGCAAGGAGTGCCAGCAAGGGGAATGCTGAACAGGGGACAATCATCTGCCTACCTGCTTGCCTTTCTTCTTGCACATCAGCCTGCCTGCTTATCTTCCTGCCATCCTTGTCTACCTTACTAATTGGCAGCGCCACATTTCTTGCCAAACCGTGGCCCTCCTGTGTCCCAACCGCCTGCTCCCCCATGCGTCTGCGGCCCCTGCAGGTACCAGACATGCGTTCACGTGGACGACATCCAGCCGCTGTATGACGTCAGCGGGGTGCAGGCCTACTGCATCAATTCACGCCGGGCTGTACTCATCCATCCAAAGGTGAGGGGCAGGGTAACCAAGGCGGAAAAGCAGCAGGCTGTGCCACTGGTTTTCCTGCACCTTCAGTGAGGGCTGGGGGTGTGTCATGCTGGCTACTGCCCCGTATGCCTGCCGGTTTTGCCCGTTACACTTTCGATTCTGCGCCCCTACCCTCGTACGCTCTTGTGCAGAATGTGGAGAAGGAGCAGAAGTGCCCCGCCTTTGACCACACCTGCATGGGGTGCCACAAGCCGCTGCGCCACGACTGCACCTACTGCTCGTTGCGCTGCAAGGTGGACGTGGAATTTGGGCTGGCACCCATAACACCAAGGGGGGCAGCAACAGCAGCATGCTGCGACAGCGATATGGCGCCTGCAGCGGCAGCGGCAGCGATGCTGCTGAGCACGCAAGCGCGGCAGCAGTCAGCGAGCAGGTGTGGTGTCAAGGCCGCCGCTGCCTCCCGCCTGCTTGGTTGTATGCTTTCATCCTGTAATGCCCATGCAGCTTACGCTTGTATGCTGGCGTAAACGTGGAAGGGATGCCAACATTCTTGCGAAGCTGTGCTTAGTTGGGGGCTGGCAACTGTTTACTGCAGTTTGTCAGCCCTCGTGGTCCCTCCACCCGCCCCCCAACTAATGCTGCAACTACATCTCCCACCCTCACTTTCCCGCTGCAGGCTTGCATCCACGAAACGGCAAACATACGCTGTGGCTGCCCCCCCGTTACCATTGTGCTCGCTGGCCACCTTGGATGTGTCCCACGCCACGCTCTGCAGCAGCGGCTGCGAGGCCGGCAGCATCCGCAGCAAGCGGCGGAAGACGGATCGGCCGGAGCGCAGCCACATCAGCTGATCAGCATGCAGCTGACTCTCCACAATACAATGCCCCATGGCACGCCTTGACACTGACTTGACTGGACGCAACCTTGGAACACTCCTGCGCCCTTTGACGAAGCAAATTGCGAAGAACAGATTTACCTGCTCGCCGCCCTTGGAGCGTATTGCTGCCTTGGGCAGTGGTGCCACAGCATGTGACTGGCTCACGTTGGAGCAGCACACATTGTACAGGGCGCTGCTCGTGGAAGCCATCACAATACCCTTGCCCGGAATGCACTGCACTTCTGCCGTAACCGATGATGCCCCTGATCCAACCCTTTTATTATACATCGCACCTTTTGCCCTTCTTTTGCTTTTGTTTGCTTTTGCTGGGATCCTTGCCGATGTATACCCTATCCTGCCTCCTCCTATTCAACTGGCCCGTCTGCGCCTCCGCTGTACATAGAATGCCATGTGATGTAGCACTAAACCTGCTGTTGCGTCTATTTTCCTGCCCAAAGCTTTATGTGTAAGTGGGCAGCTGCAAACGCTGCACGCTTTATTGGACTTGTTTGTTTTGGCAGGATTGTAATAACAGCTCGGTTCTCACTAGAGAGAACAAAGAAGCACTGGTTCAGGATAGGAAACGGAGATTGCCAGTGTGTGGACAACTAAATCAGCACATGGGGAATTGCTAGCACAAAGCAAAAGTGCGGGGAAACAGAACAGCAGCAAATTGAGAATAGGCAAAAGTGGCAGGCTCTGTTAATTTTTTAGAGAAGGAGACTGACAGGCGCCCTCACTTTCTGCCACCGCGGCCGCCACGGCTCCCAAAGCCGCCTCGACCGCTGCTAAAGCCACCACGGCCACCACGGCCGCCGCCGCTGCTGCTGGCGCGCCCTCCATAGCTCACACCCCGCCCGCCTCGCTGGAAGCCGTTGCTGTTGCTGCCAAAGCCGCCTGCACCTCCCCCATACTGCTGCTCCCGCTCCTTAAGCTCGGGCAGGGCGGTGGCTGCAACCAGGTGGGCCGTGGCGCGTGTTCCCTCATGCTTGCCGCACTTGGAAAGAAACTCCTGCAGTCAAGGCCACGAAAATGGGGGGTTGGAGGATGATTGGGCTGCAACATGCTCGCCAGGCGGCAAATCCACACCCACCCTCCCAGCATTCCTGTCCCTCAGACCCCCCAAGACAAGTGTGTGGGGTAAAACCCTGGTGGGTCAGCCCCCGCCCCCGCCCCCGCCCCCGCC
>JAAMXP010003949.1:0-23743 GCA_019693395.1 Ettlia oleoabundans | reverse complement strand
CCCCCCCCCCCATCTCGCAGATTCAAGGAGCTGCCGCTCGCGATGTTGTCCAGCTGCACTGGCCTGCGCCTGCTCAGGCTGGAGGGCTGCAAGCCGGCAGGCGGCAAGCCTGGTGGCAGAATGGCGCTAACTGCAAAAACTCTGCGCCAGCTCCTGTCCAACAACTCTGGCATAAGGTGCTCACGGGCATGAATGAGTTTGTAGCCATCATGTTGTGGCTGCATGGTCTGTCCGTGCCCTTGGTCTGTTGGCTGCAGGATGCATTTAGCAATGGCCCCATCGCTGTGACCAAGCTTGCGTGTGTCAGCCGTGGTGACAACTGTGTGCCGCATTGTGCTGCCGCAGGGAGCTGTCAGTCTCAGCTGATGCTGGCATAGGGACCAACCAGCTGGCACAGCTGCGCTTTGCATTCCCACAGGTGCCTGGCAGGATGCATGTGTGAATTCAAAAGAAGTTGATTTAAGCAAGTTGATTGGAACCTTGTCGGGCCAGCCACACCAAATGATGCTCGCGTAACTCAACAGCCAGCAATGTAGTGCCTAATGTTAGAGTCTGCTGGCTTTGCGGGGCCCAGGACCATGCTTTCATAGCCCCATTCAGCACCTGTGCTCAGGCCTCTTTCCCTTGGCTGCTGCTTGCCCATCTAGCAGGTTTCATTGACAGAAGTTGACACCAGCGAAGAGTTGCTCGCGCCTAGCAGCAATGAGTCTGAGGAGTGGGAGGGTAGTGAGGAGGAGAGTGAGGGCAGTGAAGATTATGAGAGCAGCAGCGCGGAGGGACATGATGGTGATGAAATGGAGGACAGGGAGCACCACGGGCCCTTCGTGGCACAGCATAGTGAGGGTAACACCAACAGTGGGGAGGAAACTGGCGACAGTGAGGAGGGCTCCTCGTCTGAAGGCGAGTGAGCAATAAAGCAGCCCTTGGCAACTGCGGCAACGCATCCCACATGACTCGATTCCATGGTGTGAAACTTGCACTTGTGTGCGCAAAGCCAAACTGTAACTGTCGGCCATTTGTGAGCCGGTTGCATAGAAACGCCAACCGATCGCGGCACAGCTCTACCTACCTTGTGCCTGGCAAGAGCTGACAGACCAGCTTAAAGCGCACCTTCAAAGCGCTGCTTCGCGAGGGCGCGAGCGCTTCACTCAGCACGTCGGGTGGTATGCTCCTTGCCGTATCTCTAACTGCGTTTGGACTTGTCAAGACTTATCAATCCAGTTGGGTGGGTTCCCAGAAGGATTTACAGCGGCTGTGTGCCTGCAACAGTACCAGCAGAGCCTTTGCAAGTGCTCTTGCGTCCCGTCATTGCTTTTGTGCCATTTGATTCGCGCCTCAGAATAATGCCGCCCACCACCACACACCAGGAGCAGCGCGCCGAGACCAGCGCAGGCACCAGCAGGATTTATGTAGAGTCCGGTTTAGCGACGCCCTCCCCACCCTGCAATAACTTCAACGCGGTCAGCCTTTCAAAACGCATGTATAGCAGCATGGCGGGGCAGCAGCAACGACCATTATGCCAGGCGCCCATTTTGCAGCTCCCGGACTCGGCGCTGGTGCACCTGTTTAAGTTGCTGGCACCAGCAGAGCGACAGGCTGTGATTCCCCTGGTCTGCCGCCGCTTTCAGGCCTTGGCCAACGCTTCCAGCTCTCTTTCGGAGCAGGTGCATCTCGCCTTGCCAGCGGACTTCCAACAGACCCTCAGCATGGCGCACTTGTACCGATTTTTCGTGCGCCGAGAGGGCTGTGTGCGCAGCCTGCACATAGAAATGGCCACCGCTGCCGCCTGGCCCGCCGTTCTGGCGGTGCTGGGTGTTGTGGGGCGTGGCCTGCAGCATCTACGCGTCGCAGGCGAGTCAGCAGAGTGCCAGCTGAAAGGCTGCGCTGCCCCTTGGCTGGAGCTGGCGCCCAATCTGGAAAGCCTAGAGCTTGACGAAGTGGTGGACCACAGCATAGCAGGCGCCCGCTTCCCCACAGGTGGTGGCTGGAGGTGGCTGCACAGCACATTATCACAGGCTAGCATGTGATATACTATCGTGATGCTTTGCAAGTGCCACCGTAATAGCACCCATAGCCAGCCATTTTCGTCCAGCTGCTACGTGACCACTGCCGCGCAGCAGAGGTCAGATGCCTGGCTTGCCTGGATGTCCCTAATCCCAGCGCTACCCCCTCCTCCACGATTGCAGGCCTCACGAGATTGGAGCTCAGCTATTGTGGGGAGGAGGGCCTTTATGCGGTTCCAGCGCAGTTGGGGTGCGTGACGCAGCTCCTGTGCCAGCCCAGGCCAGAACGCGTTTTCCTGCTGCCCGCCATTGTCACGAGCTCTTGGCCCAGCTACTCGCAGACCTGGCACAGCAGTAATTGTACCATTTCACATCTGCTGAGTGCTCGGCGTACTTGGGTCAAGGTCCCTATGAATCCCTCACGGCATACATGCATCCTCCCCTGCATGCCACACCCACACACCAGTGTCCCTGCCTGCCGCAGGCAGTGCCAACGACTGCACAGTCTGGCGCTGCAGTGTGCCATGTTTGAGAGCGAGCTGGCTCTGCAGCAGCTGGCGGAATGCTCAAGCCTGCAGGTACGGTATGCAGAGGTTCAAGACACCGGCCAGCTGTAGCCTGGGCAGCAACAGCGAGGTGTCGGCCGCGGGCTGGGGAAGACGGGCATAGCCAGCAGGTTAAAGCTGCATTGGTATATCGTCTCTTTTTTATCTGCCAGATCTGCCAGAGCTCCCAAACTTTCAACCCTTGTATCCTCCGCAGCACTTGGACCTCTCCAACTGCTGCCTATCGCGTGTGCCCCCCATCCTGGCCTGCCTGCCCCGCTTGAGCAATCTCACGCTGAATGAAAATGATGCGCTGGGGGTGGCCGCGGCCGCACTGGCCCCGCTCTCCACGCTGACCACGCTGCGCACGCTGGAGATGAGGGAGTGCGGCCTGCGCGCTGTGCCAACCAGGTCTGGCATGTTGAAGTTGGCTGGCGGGCTGGCTGGCTGTGGAAGCTCTGTGCAGACAGGCTCGACCAGAATGCGGTGATAGACAGGCCATCAGTTGCTCGTGTGAGATTGCATATGCAAGGCAAGGGGGCAGGGCAGACCACCCACCCCCTATTATCCCCTTCACTTGACTCAATCCTGCTGGCCCTGCTGATCATGATGCTGGTTGTGCTGCTTGCAGCGTGACGGGGCTGACCTCGCTGCAGTGTCTGCTGTTGGGTTACAACCTTATGACTGAGGTGGGTGGGGAGGTGACTGGCCAGTTGGCTGTCAAAAAGGTGCGATGGGTGTAGGAGTTTTTTTGTGAAAGCAGGCATGCCAGCGTTTAACACTGTGGTTCCCATTGCTCCATCCCGGTGCTTCAGAGCACAAGTTACGGCATAAGCACACGTTGGTGGCCTGCTAAATTGTGTCCCGTAAACGCTTCCAGCTGTCAACATGTGCCGAGCGACCGCATAGTGCTGGCACACTTGCAATCGAATGGTCAATTGCGTAATATGGCCAATTGTGTGATTCGGCCCTGCTACCGCTCTGCTGCTGCCGCCTCTGCTGCAGCGCCCCTGCATTCCACCGGGCCCCTACCTGTCCTGCCTGCGTGTGCTGGCCATGAGCGATGCGCGGGGCTTCCAGGATGAGGTGCCCTTTGACCTGCTGGCTGATCCGCTCACAGCCGCGCAAAGCTTGGAGGTGCTGCGCATCAACCGCTGTGCGGGCCTGCAGCTCAGCATAGAGGGTGAGGGGAGGGCGGGTTGAAGGAGGGGGGAAGGACAGGTGGGGAGAGGCGTTCGCAGCATATCAATTGGCAATGGAGGTGTTGAGGAGGGAGATGCTTGTTCTACACTTCTCGCAGGTTTTGACGAAGAAAGTGTGCCAAACCGGCTAAGCTGTGGCGCTCCTTGATATGCTAGGCTTTATCACAACCCCATCAAGTGTGCCACCAAACCTTCCTCTCAACTAGTGGCTCGCTGTTTGTGTCCCTTTTGCTGCACCCTCTCTGGGACTCACATGCCCTGGCGCTGCAACTCCTGCTGGCCTCCCTGCACACCTGCAGACGTGTCTCAGCTGCTGGCGGGCAAGCCTCGTTTCCGCAAGCTGGAGTTCACCCCTGACATGCTGGCCGACCCGCGTGAACTGCAGGAGCTGCGAACACGATTCCCGAAGGTGCATCGATGTGTGTGGGGTGGGGATGGTAGTAGGCTGGAGTTGCAGCGGGATGCTGTGCACAGTGTGGCAACGTTGGAGTGGGGTGGGGTGACCTTTATGCTAGGGTAACGGTGGGATTGCAGGCTTGATTTGGAAGGCCGGGCAGGGCAAGTGCCATGAATTGCGCACATCGTCGTGAGTTGCGGCCCTGCCTTTGCCTGCGTGCATGCGCGCTTGCCTGCAGTCCGTTGCTTATGGGAGAGCAATTTAGCTATTGCTTGCTTCTCACCTCTTGCCCTGCGATTGCTACTTTGCTTGCAGGTGACTTTCAAGGCGGTGGAGTAGTGAGCCGCTATGGGTTTACAGCAACATATGCCACAGAACCCGCATGGTGACTACTCCACCTGCCCCGTTGGGCAAACACCTGTTTGCATGCCCCTCCAAACAAAAAGTTGGCGCTGTTCCTACTGTCGCAACCAGCAGCACGGGTGTACCGGATGGACCCAAGCAGCGGTGGTGTTACTTTATGGCGTGCCGCATACTGCGTGGTGTCAACAGCTCAATGCGACCCTGACATGCGCACTTCCAATGCTTTGCTGGCGCTTTGCTGGCGAACAAATCGTGTTCAGGTACTTTCAATTGTGCAACCACCCACCTTGTCCTGGGCTTGCTTCACAGTTTCCCTGGACCCCCTCTGAATTACGCTTCAATTGCTGTGTTGCCTCCTTGCTTGATTTCTTGCTTGTCCTTGCATGGTTTAGGGGTAGGTAAGAAGCTGGCACCGCTTCTTACCTCCTTTCCAGCAAGGTCGCTGACCACCTTTCGATTATTGAGTTAACATTACGCCTGAACAATGTACATCGTGAATGTGTAGCAATGTGTAGCAATCAGTGGTGCGAGCAGGGCCAGTTGAAAACCAGCCACACATGGGCAAGAGTGCGGGATCCTTTCACACAGAAGTGGGCAAGACCGAGGCAGATAGCCTTGGTACGCAGAAACAATGAACCGGTACAGGCAGCCGAATATACTGGCTGTGCTACTGTAAGGTGAGAAGCACTGCTGACGGTATTAGCTGAAACTGGGGCAAAGTGCTGTGACAAACATACACCTGCGACAGCAGTGCTGCATGTATCATATCTGCAAAGGATGGTGAAAAAATCAATAGCTGCCGCTTAGGCGTACAAAGCTGTAGGCCACTTGATGGATGGCAAAAGGGCGCGGGTTGCCGTCAAGTAGCGTGACCCACCATGATGCATGCAAGGCTCGGTGCAGCGGAAGCTGGGATTCTGCAATTGTGCCATTTGCAACCTCAGCTACTTGTGCTGCACCACTGGTATCGATGCACATTTCGGCATATAGCCGCTTTTGGGTGCATATGGAGCAGGTAGCGGCCGTCCAAAACCGATACCGCACCCGCTGCGGGCCACGATGCCATCAGCAGCTGTGCAAGCCTGACAGATGCTTACCTCATCAGAGGTCGATGCTGCCCAAGATGCATTTCAGCAACATTTGCACAATTGCTGGCCCCACAGCGCGATGGCCTGCTGCTAAGGAGCTGGCCGGTGGAGCTTGATGCCATTGCCATCCTTGGCACCACTGTCAGGGAAGGCTGCGTTACTGTGCCTCGTTCTCCATGTCACAGCCTCATGCAGCACTCTGGGCAGGCCAGCCAGACTTTCGCAACCTTCCCCGGCTCATTTTGGAACATCCAGACTCTGCCCCTGCATGTGGTCTCAGATCCATAGCCAGCTTCAATGCACAAAAGATGCACAATCTGGAAGGTAGGACGGTGAAACTGCATATTATTGCTGGCGGTTCTCAATTCCACAACAAAGGATGCGTCCTCTACTTTACAATTGATCATTTATACCAAAAGGAGAAATACCAATATGAAACATACTTATTGTGATTGCTGGCTTATGCCTTCCATGTCGTTTAGCAGGCAAGCGACCAATCGATGCAAGGATTTCAGGGGTGCAAGGATGATCATGCTGTGGCCATTGCAAAGCTCGCCTTCACGAGGAATCCGCCAAGCAATGGGGCAATCCTCAACAGCAGGGTAGGGTAACGAATATGGTGCGCCATTCGGTCTCTGCCATGTTGGCGCCCAGCCTCCTCCCAAGCTCAGCTGCAACTCCAGTTATATGATCCATCCGCAACCTGTGCCGCTATTCCCAGGGTGTCCCACCGCTTAGCAGACTCCCAGTCAGCCAGCCCAGACCGCATCTCAGCAATCACCTGCAGCAGATGGAGCAGCAGGATATGGGAAGGGACATCGGGAGCATGTCAGCATGTGGCAGTGGCGTTTAAAGGACGCATAGCACATGGCGCGGAGTCCCAAGGCCGGGCAATGCCATGTGTCTGTCCTGCACCATACAAAGTTTGACAACAACAAGTCGATGCGCAGCGCCCACCCGCGCCGCCTCAGGGTCATTCTGCACCTCCGCCCACCACCGCTCAAGTTTGGGCCGGCCGCTGAACACGCTGGGCCAGCCAAAGTGCTTGGGCAAAATCTCTGCACGGCAGCAGCACTGGTGATTTTGCCATGCAAGAGGCCTTTATGGCTGCTGAAAAGTGTGGTGCTTGTTCATCATATGCATCTGATGCTTGTCCAAGCAACAAAGCTCCTCACCAGTGAAGAATACAAAAGTGGGGAACAGCGCAGCATCACCAAAGCTAATCTCGGAGCCTGCGGCAAGATGGGCGAGATGGGCAATGCAAGTCAAGGGCACCTATCGTGGTGCTGGGTAGGCATCTGCAAGCAAAGCCCCATTAAGGCTGACTGGCAGGAAATGAAGGGTGGCACACACGGTGGCAAGCAGCTTTGGTGGCAACCGGTTTGAAGGCCAGGTCACACCCGGCCCCACGCTTGACCAGTCCCAACCAAGTCCCAGTCATATATAGAAAGCAGCTTGCTCACCAGCCACAAAGGGTCCCTGGGGGTCCAGCACTCCCTCCAGCACATCTAGCTGGAACGCAATACACTGCAGCTGGTCGCACCGCTGTGCCGCATCCATCTGCTTGTACAAGCAGCCCTGCAGGCGTGTGCCAGCAGTAACGCCATAAGACAAGCGCAGCGTCAAATGGCAAGGGAAGCTGCAGCAGCCCACAAGTCACGGTGGGTGAGCTGCCATGCGTACGCTGCACGCACTTGGAGCTTCGATCCAACTGTCGTGGTTGCCATGCAAACATGGGGCGCAGCGCACCATGCCCTGCCCCCTGTGCACACCGCAGTGCTCTCTGCTGGCCCAAAAAAGTAAACACACGTTTCCCATGTGCTCATGGGTGCGTCCCAACCTGGATAGGGGTGATGTAGAGATCCAGGACGCGGGCAGCCAGAGCAGCACGAGCACGCTGCTCCGGCGTAGGCGGCAGCAGGCTGGGCCCTACATCTCGATATTTGTCCAACAGGTAGCTCTCAATGACCTGGCTCTCCGGTAGCGCCTGACCGTCTGGCAGCACCAGCAAAGGCATCTTGCCCTGCGGGTTGAGAGCCAGGTAGGCGGGGCTCTTCACGCCTTTGTCGCCCAGCAGCTTTGGTGGGGCCACATCGATCTCGCCCTCCAGGCCCTTCTTGTACATTACAAAGCGGTTCTGCAAAGCAGCAAAGCACAAAGCGGTTCTGCAAAGCAGCAAAGCAACAGAGTATAAAACTGTAGCAGGGTCAATAATTGCACGTCGTGATGAACTGAGGCTATTAAAACTGCAAACAGAGCAGGCAAACCGGGCTGCCCTGGCCTGCGCCGAGCAAGCGGCCCCACATCCCTGCCACGCCCTGCACTCTGAAAGTTGCTTCATACCCGTGCTGCACAATTTGAGACCATCACTCCAAACAGGGTTGGCTTTTCTGGCTTGAATCCGCCTGCTGATGCCTCTGCCGCTGCCTCAGCTATGGCTGCGGTGGACGCCATTGTGGCCGCCACAGAAAGGCGGCGCCGCTGCAGCTGCTGTCGCCAGGGGGCCGCTGCAAGCAACTGCACAGCACCCGCATGACTTGTTGCAGGTGGCTGCATGTGCCCCCTCCCTCGCGGCAAGGAGACTGCTGCTGCTGGCGCTGCCTTCTGGTGCGTGGTCATGGTTGTCTGCAGCCCTCCCCGAAGTGCGAGGATCTGGATGGGCTTATACAGAGCATCCAACGCCCACCAAACGCCAGCTATCCGGCGAAACTGCAGTGGAAAGGAGTACAGGACATTGAGGCCCATGCACTGCGCCTCTACAGGCCTGTTCCTGGTACATTGTCCTCTGACATCTGGCATAACATTGTCCAGGCACCCACAATGGTTGCAGCGGCACCCATCGGCCGGCCTCGTGTGGCCTTCCGCTCCGCCCCTGCCACCTGCGCTGGCCGGCGGTCGGTTTGCGTGCAGGCAGCTGCCTTGGCACTGCCTGACAACATCAGCAAGGTGCAGAACCCGGCCGCTGCAGTGCCCACCCTGCATGTGTGACGGCAGCGACAGCGGAGTGTCCGGAGGCGAACTGTCTGCTGCCATCCCACCTGCGCTTCCCGTATTTCTTAAGTACCTATCAACTCAGTGCTGTGCTGTGGCACCCATTCATTTATCACCTGCTGGTTGTTTTCGCCATCCCTGCTCTTGTGTTTCCAGCCATACCCGTTTGTTTTTCGTGGAGCAGGTGATGCCCAGGGGCGACCTCGTGCTGGCTAAGGTGGCAGAAGCAGAGGAAAAGACCACTGGGGGCATCCTGCTGCCTGGTTCAGCGCAAACACGGCCTACCAGCGGTGATGTGGTGGCCCTGGGCGATGGCCAGGTTGGCACCAAGACCCACACCTTCACACTGAGGGGCGGTGAGACAGTGCTGTACAGCAAGTTTGGCATTGGAGTGACTGAGCTGGAGGTGCAGGGGCAGACTCACATTCTGCTCAGAGAGGATGACATCATTGGCATCATGCCCCGCTCCAATGCAACCGCGGCAGGTGCGGGTGACAGGGCTTTCGCAGCCACACAGCATGTGCACGGCAGGGGCCTGCATGACAGGACCTGCATTGAGCAGACTTGTGGCAACGCATTCTGGTGCGTGCATCCTTGCTTTATCAATGATGTTGCACAGTCATGGTCCTCCATCAATTGGTCGTCTGGCTGTCACCCCACTCAAGCTGCCCCCAAGCTGCCTCATTCAAAAACTATCCGCTGCATGGCCCCTGTTTCACCGCCCTCTACCCCCACACGTGTGTCCTGCAGATATTCCGGAGCTGAAGCCTTTGGGCGACCGCATCCTGGTCAAGGTGCAGGAGAGCGCAGACGTGACCATGGGCGGCGTGATCCTGCCAGACACAGCCAAGGAGCGGCCGCTGAGGTGCGTTGCCTGAAGTATGAATTGTGGCATACAAACCATGACCAACTTCAGCGTATATGCTGCGCAGTGGCGTTGTCACATGGCAGCAGTGATCGAGCTACCAACAGTTGTGCTTGCCTCATGCACACATAATGTTTGCTCTTTGCAGCGGCACCGTTGTGCGCTGCGGCCCCGGCAAAATGGGCGATGATGGGCAGCGCAAGGCACCCAAGGTGAAGGAGGGCGACCGTGTGATCTACTTCAAGTACGCTGGCGACAGCATGGAGACACCCAGTGGCGAGAAGTACAACGTGCTGCACGAGCAGGACATCCTGGCACGCCTCTGACCTGGCAGTTGCTCGCCTGCTGGCTGAGTGGCTTCATATTGGTGGTTGGAGCCAGCGGGTGGCTCAGGGTTGGCTCCTGGTTAGCTGATGTCAGTCGGACAGACTAATACCGCCATGACATTAGGTCTGCCTTCTTGACAGCCAGCTTTTTCATGGCAGCAACGGCAGATTGCTGGCCATCTTATTCGCTAGCTTGCAGATTTTTCCCCGCTTGCCGCCGTGCCTGTTTGGGCCGGTGGCGCTTGTCACTGTTCCTTTCTCCAGCCATTGACACAAGCCTACCGCTGTAAGATGCCTCAAGTTCCACACTGGTGCCTGTCAACTTTGATAATGAAGTATCATCAGTAACGTTGTTGGGTGTCGTGCTGTAGCTGCTGGCTGAATGCCCGCATGCCCTGCGCGCATGGCGGTCCAAGATGCAAGTGCAACGTATGCGTAATGTCATAATGCGCATCGACACGCGGTTATACACTACTCTTGACAATGCTGAGCAGCGTGTGAGCCCTGTTGCGGGCACTAGCTGTGCCGCTGCGGTCCCGAGGCCTCGCTAGCCAGGGGAAGTGTGCAGCGACTGCGCTATGAAGATTCCCACGGCTTCCAGGCGTACGATGAAGCAGCAGGGTTGGGGCTCTAGAGTTGCAGAGCAGCTCAACCCCCGGACTGGGAGGCCACCAGCTCGGTGGAGGCAACCTGCAGGAGAGTTCGTTAGAGGCAGCGTCGATTCTAACTGTCACGAATCGAGTATACCAGTGGTGCTGACCGGTTTGCAACAGCACGCGGCACCAGCGGCGAGCGACAACGCCGGCGGCTGGCTTGAAAGCTGCACACAGCAGCGACAAAGTGGCGGCGGATTGCAAGGGCTGCCTGCAACAGCGGTCTGGGGTTCAAGCTCTTTTAGAACGCGTCAAATCATCTTGAGCGGCAGCACAACCTTCCACTTGCGGCGATGGCAGGCTGCATGCCGGGCAACGCCCCAGTCAGCTGCAGGCGCAAATGGCGACGACCACTGCAGCAGCAGCGGGGATGTTACCATCGATGAAAGTGACGATACCAGAAGAAACACTGCAACCAAAGCAGACTTGCTTAGCCGCAGCATCGCTGCAGGCAGCAGGCTGCCAGCAGCGGCCGTAGGCGACCGGCCACTGAACCCAGCAGCCCTCTACTCCCTGTATGCCATGTACTTCTGCGCCTGCTTTGTGGAGCGTACATGGCGATTTGGGCTGCCCTTAGTGCTGGCGTTCGTTCCTGGGGGCTTCCAGGCTATTGCAATCCTGGGCTTTGTTGCGCCACTGGCATGCTCGCTGGCAGGTCCCGCGGTGCGTGATGCCAATGCAACCGTTCTGTTGCACTTTTTGAGTTGTACTGCTTACATGCATCCCTGCCCTCGTTTCTGGCCTGCTTGGGACCTTTCTTGCTTGCACATTATTCCGCATCATTCACCACCATAGCTCACCACCCGCCTCCATTTACCCACCTCCGTGGCGCAGGTTGGGCGCATGCTGGATTCTGTGTACCGCCCGCTTGGGCTTGGCGCTATGCTCGTAGCCCAGGACCTATCCATACTGCTGTCTTGCGTGGCATTGGCGCTGACGGCTGTATCCCCCGACGTGCCACTGATGTCTAACCCACTGTTTGGCGTGATGGTTGTGCTAGCCATGTGTGAGAAGCTTGCCTCCATCAGTTCGGAGCTGGCAATAGAGCGAGACTGGGTGACGCAGCTGGCAGGTGGGATGGGCGGGCAGAAGCCAGGGTGGCTGGGTTGGCAATAGGTTGGCTTGCAGGCAGTACTTGCCATGGCTGCATTTTAGTCCTGTTGCGCTGGCATTAAACGTTTGCCTCTCGCCTGATACGCCGCACTGCCTCTGCCTCGTTGCTCTCTGTGGCCTGCGCAGGCAAGCAGAACGTGCTTGCACTTGCTCGCAGCAACGCTTACCTGCGCCGGACCGACCTGTTCACCGAGTTGGTGGGGGCATTGGTGTTTGGGTGGATCTATAGCCGCGGCGGGCTGGCAACCAGCATGGCATTTACCGCTGTGCTGGCAGCGGCCGCTGTGCCACTGCAGCTGTTCTTCATTAGGCGCATCGCGGAGCTGGCACCGGGCGCAATGCTGCACGGGCGGCAGGAGCCGGGGGCTGGCTGGGTGCGGCTGCCCACCTGGCGCAGCTTTGTGGAGAATGCACGGCTTAGGTGGGTGACAGGGTTGGGCTGTGGGCTATGGTCTTGCCATCACATTGTACGGTCTTTCTTGCCGCAACCTTCGTTCCTCAGTGCTATATGGCTGGCTGGGTGGTTCGTCCCACCTGGCCTTGTGCGTTAGTTGCTGCCATGTAGACCCTCCGCAGTTGATGCCACAAATACACCTCTGCCACATGCTGCAGGAAGCTGCATGCAGCAGAGGCAGCGGCCAAACGACAGCCCCTGTTTGTGCGGGCACGCGCACAGGTCGCGCATGCGTTGGATGGGTGGAGGTCCTACTTTTGCCAGCCCATCCTGCCAAGCTCCCTCACCTTTGTGCTGGTGAGGCGTGCAAAGCTGTCGCACAGTTGCCCTCGCGTCCATGCTTGCACTTCAATGTGCATGCGAATCGTTCCTTTTCTGCCCGTCTGCCCTTGCTCATGTTCATAGCGGCCCAACTCCCCAAGTGCCTGGCTGCCTACCTGCTTGCAGCTCTTTTTTAACGTAGTTCTGTCCCCTGGTGGCCTCATCACCGCCTTCCTGACCCTCTGGGGCTTTGATGGAAATGCAATGGCACTTTTTCGTGGTGGCTGCGCCGGTGAGCCCCCCTCCTTGTCGCAACAGCTTGGTTATGGTTGTGATGGCGGAGATGTATCCGCCCTGGCTCAGCAGCCTGTCTCGCCAGCATGCTCGTTTAATAACATGCATTGCTTTGTCATGCTCCTTTCCTTCAATCAAACACTGGTTGGCTGTGAATCCATCCCTGTGCCCGGCCGCCTGGCCCGCAGCCTGCGGCTTCCTTGGCACGCTGGTTGGCAAGCGGCTTATACAGACGTTGGGCCTGCTGCGTGCGGGTACCACAGCACTGCTCATACAGGCCAGCCTACTAAGCGTTGCCACCGCGCTGTTCAGCACCCTCCTCTCGGGCCCGCCAGAGCTGGGGCCTGGTGGCGGCATGCCGCAACTGCTGCTGGACGCCGGTGCTGCCAGCTGGCCGGTGGTGGGGGGCGTGGCGCTGCCGGTTGTTGTCTTTGCAGGTGGGGTGCAGCATGTTAAGGCAGATTTGTTTCAGATCTGCAAAGTGCTTCTCAAGCTCGCAACTGTTGTCGTCATGCTGGCACCCGTCAGCCAACATGCTCGCAACTGTGTATCAGCCAAGCCTTTACTCCTTCCTCCCATGTCCCCCACCATCTTCCTTCATCCAGCCTTGGTGGTGATGTCGCGAGTAGGAATGTGGGCGTATGATATGGTAAACAGCCAACTTTTCCAGCAGACCGTGGCACCACGCGAGATTGCCTCCGCATCCAGCGCTGAGATGGCGCTCTGCAGGTATGCGGGAAGGGACGGAGTTGCATGAAGTGGTCATTGCAACATCCTCCTACTGGCTACCAATGAGCCGGCATTGGGACAGCACAGACAATCAGGACAGTTAGTGCTTGAGGCTCTGCACAAGAGGAGGCAGAAGGACGCTGGTGGCGCTCCCTTCTTCTATGTTCCCGTTATGTGCTCCATTCCTCTTCTGCCACGCTGTCTATTCTCGCTACTGTCTACAGTTTTTCCGAGCTGCTGATGTTGGGCATAGCGGCAGTCAGCGCCGACGCCCAATCATTCCCGCTGCTCGTCTACGCGTCCTTCTCCGCGGTGGTGGCCGCCAACCTTCTGTTTCGCACCTGGTCCAGGCGCGCCCAGCCCAGCGTGGACATCGCCATTGCCAACGCCGCCGCCACATAGCAGCTGTGTATCAACTGGCGCCTGCTACATTTCTCTGGCAGGCTTCAACGATTCTGGTGGTGCGTCAGCTGCTCGAGAAGTGAGAAGACTTCGAGTAACTCTATATTTTATTGCGCAGTGGCATCAATGTGCGTCAAAGATGGTACAGTAACTTGATTTGGTCAGACATTGGGTGCTGGTGCTTCACTTTAGTCGTGTTTTATGGATTATCTGACTTTTCCTTACCTTCTCCTCGTGTGCACTATAAACAAATGCCTCGATCCAGCCGTTCTATGTTAACGCATGTGATTCCACGCCTTTCAGCAGCTCCCTCAAAGCACCGCTTAAAAGCCTGTTGCAGGTTCTTGAACCGTTCTTGAATGCAATCGCAATGTTAACCTGCTTCCTTTTCAGCGAGTTGCAAGTGTGTCAACCAACTGGCCAACGCCTTCACCATCCATTGAAGGCACATTTGACATTATACAGACCCGACACAAGCAGTGTCCTGCAAGCATGTCACATGTGCAGGTCCACCTCTTTGCAGTACATTGCACGGTACCTGAGCGATTGTACGTCAAGTCTGGGCACCGCAATCAAGCATATCGACAGTTCCTTCGCTCGGGCGTGCTGTCCCTTTCAAGCCCTCGGGGCGGCCCAGCGCAACGGAAGATGGCTTCAACCCAGCCCCTTACCTTGTTGGGCTCTGGAAGAGAGAGAGACCACAACCAAGTGGTACTCAAGATTGCCCATATCTCCGATTGCGAGGGAAAGTGGTTCGTCGGTGTGCCCAGGCTGGCCTGGTGTGTGGCCGTCGCGGTGCTGGCTTGGCAGGCAGTGGCCAAGCTTAACGAGGTAGGCGGGTGCAGAATTACGAAGCAGAGGATGTGAGTGCCGCCCGATCCCGCCAAAAACAGCGCCTTCAACTCATATGCCGTCCCCGCCAGCGCTAAGCTCGAGTCCCAAACGGCTGTGTCCAGCCGGCCCTTGGATTTTAGTCTGCTCTGTTCTATTGAGGGTTATATCCTAATGGAGTTGATTGTTTGACAGACCTTGTTTGGGAAGTAGATGGGCAGCATGTTTTGAGGCTGACATGCACCCCCGTTGGTCAGCTGCCAACTAGAGCAATGTGCAGGACTGCCCGACTCCGCTCATACTGGCACACCTATTGTATTGGTACCACCTTCACCTAAGCAACTGCAGGACCCCAGCTTGCTTCTGAGGGACAACACGTATTCTGCCGTGTGCACACCCCTGGCAGCGCTGTGCGTCAGCGTCATCCTGGCCACGCTGTGCCTGCTGTGCAAGCGCCTGCTGTGGTCGCGCGCCAATGGCTGGAGGTGGACAGTCAGGCAGAAGGCAGCCGTGGGGTTGAGCACTGTCAGCCTCTGCCTGCAAGGCATTGGGGCATCATGCTTCCTCGTTAACGTGGTCTACATTTGGGTTCGCCGTTGTAGCTGGTTTGATGCGCCAGGTGATCAATGGTGCCTCTGCTGCCATGACCATGCGAATGAGCCAGACAATCGACCAAGCTGCCCACTGGAAAAAGGACAAGCTCTGTCCGGCAGTCTGCGCACGAGCCCCATCATGGTATGGTACATGCATAGCACCACAGCCCTGGCGCATCACAGCTGTTGGTCCTGTGAACATCGTTCCAACTCTCTGCTGTGCCCTCCGTCTGTTGCAGTTGATGTCATGGCAGGCCTTCAACACCTCATTATTTCCACCTTATTCCTGCTGAACATCACTCAAGCTGCGCAGCTAGTGCCTGAAGCTCAGTGGGGCCCGCTTCTGGGAGACCTTCGTAGGTGCCTCTTTCAACGCACGCAGCAGCTGGGGCCTGGTCCCTCACATGAGAACGCATACGGAAGCAGCAATGCAGCCTCGTCTTCTAGCACGACTGCCAGCAGGTCCCAGCCTGGGCCACAGCCACCGCATCCCAGCGTCAGCGTGGACACTTCCAATGCACCTGCTGCGCCCCTTTATGTCCGTCTGGCCATCCAAGCCGTGCCTCTGGCAGCTCTTCTGCTGCTGTGGGTGCCAATACAAGTCACCATCATCCTGCTGATCCATGAAACAGTAACATATGGTGCCGGTGAGCGGGTTACCTGCCCAATAGCCAAATCCTCATGATGCAGAAGCAGCAGCCAGTCTCTTGGTCCTCCAGTTGATAAAAATTTGATAAATAATGTCACGTGCACAGTTTTCTTTCCTGTTTGCTGCAGAGGACTGGAATGGCTGGTACTGCGATGATGTGGACAACCCTGGGTGCTTACCTACTGGAGGCTGGAAGTGCAGCGACGTCCACAACCCCGCTTGCTGGCCTACGCACGAATCTTGCAGGGAGTGGTGGGTCACAGGGGCAGCAGCAGTGCAACCCGTCCTTCATCATTGATGTGCACACTCCCTTGTTGCCCTGGCAGGGGAGTACTAGCAAGCGTAAGCAACTGCCAACGTGCCCAGTCATTCGCAGGGACCGTGACTGCAAGCCCGAAACAAGATCCATCAACATCACATGGGCTGCGGGAGCGCTCATGAACGTCATGGGTGGGTGTTGTCTTGGTTGAGTGTGAGAAGAAAGGAGTTTGCTAGGATGCGCCACATCCAGGCAAAGCAATCAGCTTCCTGGCCGAACCCTTGGCTGAAGGGTGCTGCAGCGCCGGTGGGCTCCGCCCCCCACCCCTCTAAACAGCACAGCAGCTTCCAGTATTGTCAAGACCCCTGTAGTGCTGCGCCTGTGTGCAGCCATCGTGTTCCTGGCGGTGATGTGGCTGGCGCTGCGCCAACTGGGGCGCCACCCCTACAACGACTACCGCGTGCAGGTGGGAGGCGCGGCCAATAGCTCCACCTTGGACGTGTCCCGCTCAATCTGCCCCTGCCCTTCGCACCAGTTCGACCCACATACATGGTACTGCATATACTCTGCAACCCTCGCTGTTTAGGAATATCGCCTTCCTCCGGGGCAACCCGGGGCTGCCGCCTTGCAGAACCTGGCTGCCCGCCTGGCCCTGCGCACCCGTGTGCCCACCTACATCCTGTACACCCTGAACATCGTCTTTTGCTGGTACATGCGCCTTGGCACCTGTACATCATACCTTGTGATATGGGTGGCCATGGCACCCACTCAGGCAAGCAGGCGTGCACTGCTGCGAACGGAGGCGGCACACTGGCATAGCAGGGCACCTGGCTCGCAGACGGGCTGGCAGCGCCCGGCTAGAACCCAAGATCAGCTGCTTTGAGCATCGCTGCCAAGTTGGCGCCAGTAATGATTTTTTTCCCTCCCCCCCATGTCCAGATTGCCATGACTGCAACGGTGGTTGTGGAGAGCCTGCTGTTTATGCCCAGCAAGCCTGACAAGCAAGCCACCATGCTACATGACAGCCTGCAACAGTTTGCATGGTGTGTGCTGCCAGGCTTGGGTGCTGTGCTCTCAACAGTTGGGAGGATTCACACTTTCCGCCCTCTATAGCCCGCACTCTGTTGCGTGCACATCCCTCAACCTACCCAACCAGCCCATCTCAGTGGCCTGCCAGCCTGACCATGTGCCTCCATCCCACTGTGCAGGACTGAGCGCGAGGTGACCCCTCTGGTGCTGCGACGTGGCTTCCCCTCAGAACCCTGCTTCTGCTTTGAGACGGCGCTCAAGGCGGCTTACATGTCTCTCCATGTCTACTACCACTTCAGGGTGAGGGCGGGCTGCATGGCTGACAGGCAACTGCAGGCAGCAGCAACAGATCAACTCTTCAACATCTAGCTGCAATACCAGCCATGCAGCATGGTGGACAGGTAGGTGAAGGGAATGGTTACTGAGGGTGCTTGCAACAGTGACTGACAGAGTGGTGGACTGGTTGCGTGCCTGCCTACCTGCAGCCCCAGGACACTGTCACCTCCATTCCCACCGCCCTGGCCCTGTTTGGCGCCTTACATATCGAATATCTGCGGGAGCCCAAGCATGACAGCAACTGTCTGCTGGTGTGGGGGCCACGTTGCCTGATCATCACATTTCGGGGGACAAACTCAGCTTCCAACTTGGTTTCAGACCTTAAAGTGCGGTAGTGGTGGTCCCGGCCGGTGTCTATAGCTTGATGCTGGGTTGCAGGGGACAAAACTAGTGTGTCACTGCAATGGACCAGGCAGGGATGATGGCACAGTGGAACGAGGCCGATCGGTACTATGTTTGATACCAGGGGATTTCACCTTCCATTCCTATGTGTCATACGTAGGCTTGGCGCACTGCGCACCCTCCCAAGCGCGGCTCCTTCTGGCTGGGAGATATGCCGCTGTGCCACCTGGGATTTGTGCAGAGCTGGGTGCAGGATGGGTTCCACACGAAGGCAAGGCGAGGGCTGCCTTGTGAGGCCGCCATGCGTGGAATCCTGAGCTTCTTGTCATCCAACTGTCAACACAGCTAGGGATGCAGCAATGGCATGCAGCGTCTGCCATCATATCAACCAGATAGTCATTGATCAATGCCTTTTATGCCTCCGTGTCACACGATCCTGCCATGCTTTGTGCAGGTGCTGGGACGCATAAGAGAGATCCTGGAGGGCAAAGGGCACATCGACATGGCTCCTACCAAATTCACCATAGATCGCTGCTGCAGCAGCAACGGCAGTGCAGCCGGGGGTGCATTGGCGGAGGAAGGTGGTGATGGCAGCGTGGCCAATCCTGCAGCAGTGAAGGGCGAGGCATCATTCCGCATTTTGCTAGCGGGCCACAGTCTTGGTGAGCAGGTTGAGGAATGGCAACTCTTTTTTCTTACATTCCCGCATGCAACTTGTTCTTTTCTTCGTTTCCTTACTGGCAGCCGTGTCTAGCGCTGGTTGCGCGTCCCTACCCTGCCTGTGTGTTGTGCAGGCGGCGCCATGACCCACCTGTGCGGCATTGACCTTGCACGCGCCCTGCCTGACTGGGGCTTCAAGGTGTCACCTGCAGCCCTGCCCATCACTGAGGCAGCACCTGTGGCTGACCCCACCGTCAGCCTATCCACCTACACCTTTGGCGCGCCGCGCACCGGCAATCGCGCCTTTGCCAAGGACTATGAAGGTGGGGGGGTGGTCCAGCCCTTTGCATGTGCATGCGTTCCATTGCCCTCACAAACTCCTGAACAGGTCACCGACACATCTGTGGTATTGCTCAGCACACTGCGTGCAGAGAAGGTGCCTGACTCCTGGTCAATTATCAATCGCCAGGATGCAGGTGGGTACATGGGTTGGTGGTGGGGGGTGTTTGCAGCGCTGGGCAGTTAAGATGTCAGGCTGCGGCATAGGCATGGGGCTGCAGTCCCACCCCACCAACATGATGCCGCGCCTTTTTTGTTGGCTTCATTGGGTCGACATCAACTAATGCTGTATGATGCAGTATACAGCACCAGAGCACCAATCAGCGCCGTGCTGCATCACAATCCATATGCGCCCTCCTCCAAACAGTGGCCAACCAGGGCAAGTTTTTGGTGCTGTTCAAGCGTTCTGGAAAGGTGGTGCTGCTAAGCCGGCGTGGCGACCTCATTGTACGCCCCTCAACCATTGAGCACACGGCCCACAGGTGACCCAGGCAACAGCAAGTGCCTCCGGCCTTTACCAACGTTGTCAATCGCACCTGCCCACCACTTGTTAGCTTAAAGCAGGATGCTCTTTTTATTTACTTGCAAGTACTTCCTGCACACGTCATATCTGCAGGACCCTAGGCACCAGCCTGCGGCAGCATATGCTTGCCGCCTCCTACTGCCCCTCCCTGGCAGCGGTGCTCAGGGCGCAGCTCTTTAGAAAGCCAATGCCGGGCGGCAGGGAAGCGTTGGCGCACCTGGGGGAGTCGCAGCCGATGGCAGAGGTACAGCTGGTGCTAGCTGTGCTGTGCTTCTACATCCAGCTGGTGTTTCCCCTAACGACTTGCTAAGTGGTGTAGGGGCGGTTCGCCAGTTTGCATGGCGCGCGCGTTGGTGCATGCATATTTTCCCGGCTTCCCAGCTTTGTTCCAGGTCCCAGCTTCATCTTATCAATCACTCCACTGTGTCCCTGTGCAGCTGCTGGGGCGGCTGCTGAATTTTGCGGAGGGCAGCTCATTGGGCAAGCCAGCTGGCTCGCCGAAGAAGCTGGATGCCATGAGCAGCAGCGAGCTGGACTAGGCTCCGGATCCGCCTGGAGCCGCCTAGTGTGTAGGGCCCACTTCCAAGTTGATGCAGTAGACATGTCGACGGATGTGACTGGCAGTGCCTCAAGCTCAGTCATACAGTAACAACTGCCCACACACGAAAATTAGCCGTTAAAAGTCCTTCAGCAGCGATTCTGTTTTTTATCTTTCCTCTGTTGCCACAATCCCCTGCTTTATACATGTATTTGCTTTGATGCAGTCTTTTTACAGAGCTGTTACGCTGTTTCATTGAGCCAGCCACTGCTCTTCAGCAGTGCAACTGCACGATGTTTTAGCATCCAGCAAGGTGCAGCAGTAGGATACTGCCAGCTGCTGCAAGATAGTCAATCATACCGACTGTTCCCTGCCAGTACTCCTCCACCACTTCCGTCCCATTACAGCCGATCTCGCACCACCGCCGGGGGCTGCAAAGTGTCGTGGGCACCCGCCCTCGTGCCCTCGCCGTCCTGCTGCTTGTGGCGCAGGTGTTCTGCTGCACGCTCCGCCTGCTCCAGCTGCTGCCATGCCCCCTGCTCCTCCTCCTGCCAGAATGGGTGTAATGTGCCAAAGTGGGAAAGAAGTGCATTGGTGAGGATACATGACACCGAGAGCGTCCAGTTTGCACAACAGCCATCCAGCGCAATTGACTGCTGCAGATGCGCGGCATTGATCAATATTGCAGCCTGACAGTTGGTGCAGTTATGATAAACCAATTGTCTTAGTAGTACTTGATTGTAGTAGTAGTTAGCTGACCTGCAGGTTCCTCAGCATCCCTAACAGGTGTGGCTCCTCGCGTTGGCGCTGCCGCCGGGCCGCATCATACCGGCGCCGCACCTCCTCAAGCTGCAAAGGGAGAGGACAGAGGCTGAGAGCCTAGGTGGTAACAGGGCGGACAAGTCAGCCAGTTCAGGCAGCAGCTCAGAAGCTGGCATCCCCAAAGCAGTGTGCAAATAGTGGGTCAATTCCTGCAACACAACACAGCCGCACCTGCCGTCTGCTCTGCTCTGCAGCCGCGCGACTTGCCAGCGCGCGTGCCGCAGCCAGCATGACCGGGTCGTTTGGGGCTAGTGCCGTCACCTGCGACACCTCAGGCATAGGCAGAACGTGGTTGGTAGTGGTGAAATCTGCTGCACAGCGAGGCAAAAGCACACATCAATGCCGATAAGGTAAGGTTGCGGCTGCATTGCCAAGCAAACTGTTTCCAGGCTGACACGATAAAATGCATGGAGGTGGTGGGCGCAGTTGACAACTAGTACGCAGGTACAGCAGCACACCGTCCCCACCTGGCCTTTGTTCATCGCCTGAGGTCCCAGCCCCAGGCCTGCCAGATACGCTCTGTTGGCGGCAATACGTGCCTGGCGTGCCAGCTCCAGCGCAGACAGCACTTGCACAGGCTGCAAGGATTGAAGCTGGTCTTGTTTTGACGGCCAATCACATGTGGCGCCCCCACCTGGCACGCAGCCTCAAGATTAAAACAGAAGCATGCAGGGCGCACAGCTCCCAGGGATGTATTTCTATATCAGTGGCCTGGACAGTGCAATGCCCACTGACCATGCTCACCTGCCCACCGGCCCCCTCCACTGCGTCCAGGCTGATGTTGCGTGGTGGCAGCCTCACAAGCTCTTGCAGAGTGGCAGAGCACACAACCTGGGAGGCGGATGGCAGCGGGTGCGCCGGGATGTGTTGTGGCGCCTGCTGCACTGGCTGCAGCTGCAGCTGCTGCTGCTGCTGCTGCTGGCGGAAGCTTCCTGCCTCACCAGCTGCCTGTGGTTGTGCAAGACATGCCATTGTTCCGGGCGCAGCAGGGATCAGCCGGGTAACGGAGGGCGGTGGTGCGGGGAGTGGCCACCCTGCAGATGCCCCCGGTTGTGCTCCACAAAGGTCTGGGGCCAGCGCATTGCCTGCTGGCTGCTGGACCAGCTGGTGTGCACAATGTGATGCCTCCACGCTGGCTGCTGCAACCGCCAGCCCTGTCTGTTGCTCTTGTGGTTGCTGCGGTGCGTGCAGGGGTGCTGGCAGCTGCTCTTGCAGGTGCCCCTGTTGTGGCACTTCATGCTGCAGCCGGTCCTTGGGCTGGAAGGCCGCTGGCAAGTGCCCCTTAACAAGAGGCTTACCCACTGAATCCGCTGCAACCTCCACAGGGCTGCTGGGGCTGCTCATGCCGCTGCATATCCCTGGCTCAAAGATCGGAGCTTGCCGCTGCTGGCCAGCAGCCGCCACAGGTGTAGCCACAGCTGTGTCTCTGCCTGAGGATGTTCTTGTTGCGGCTGCTGGCAATCCTGCGCCAGGCACGCGGGGCGTGCCCTCACGCAATGCTGCCGTCCCTCTTTGCAGCAGCTGCTGCTTGACAGCAATCCCCATTACACCAATCTCTTCCTGCCTTGCCTTGGCAGCCGCATTGCGCATAGTTCCAACTGCTTCCACGCCTGGATCCCCGCTGGCGCTTCCACACCTAATGTTATGTTCATGCGCCCGCAACATGCCGCCTGCTTCCTCCTCATCTCCAGAGCCCGCCCAGTCAGCGCCTCCCACGGCATAGTGGCCTCCCACCTGCTCATTCCTGGACAGCGGTGTCTGGCAGCTGGAGAAGGGAGGTCTGCACGTGAACATGGCAGGGCGAGCAAATATAAGTATCCTACCTGTTGGTTATGTTGGGCGGCCGGTGATTATTGGGAAAGCGCGCACTGCGCACCCGCCAGCCCCCCACCTGAGCATGGCACAGCTCCAGTCGGTGTCGCCGTCGATCTGCTGCGCGGCCTGGAAATCCACAATGCGCCACTTGCCGCAGGCAGTGCACTGCCGATAGGGCAAGAGGGGGGCCAGCAACCAAGTGAGGAGCGGCGTGTCAGTTGCACAACTGAATGCTGTGAGGGGTTGGCGATCAGGGGAGGCTCAGCGGCCGAACCATCAAGCCTGGGGATGCAGCACATAAAGCAATACCAAAGGGTGCTACGACAGCTCGCTTCACCTGCACCCAATGGTCCCTATGATGCTGAGCTGCATACACCCTCAGCCGCTCCAGCAAACCGTAAAATTCGGCACTCTGGACACAGGACAGCAAGGGGCGGCAGTGCGGGGACGTAGTAAGAAGTGGCATGGCCAACAAGCAATTTGCAGCAGAGCAGGCTGCAGGCATTGTAAAAGTGGGCATTGCTTGCAGTGAGGCTCATCGTGCAACAAGCCGGCCGCGCCTACGAGCCTACATGCACACCCTGCTAGATTACAGCACCACTGGTCACAGATGAATACCGCTTACTGCACCAGGACGCATGGCCACCTGCACCATGCGTGTGTCAACTGGTATGTTTGGCTCCCCCATGGGCTCAAACGCCTCGTGGAACCGACAGTACACCTCCCTGCACACACACATATACACACACCAGCACCAGGTGCTTGGTGCCAGCAGCATTGTTACACGTTACGTCACGACGACTGGCGTGCAGGAATGCAGGGAGGCAGATTACACAGCAACCCCAGCTAGGTCCACTGCAGCTCAGATAAAAGGATCCTTGCCCCAGTGCGCTGGACCACAGCATTGCCCACATTGCTGTCTTTACCAATGTTGACAGCAATTGCTGTTTGCAGCTCGCCTGACATTGGTCTTGGCAATGCAGAAGACAGCGATGCCAAACCCTGCAGAGGGAATGGGCACCCGGCTGAACGATTGCACCTGCTGAATCACATGAATCGAAATGAAGCACAGCCGTTGCAGGCTGCCCGCAGTGAAAGGACATGACTCCTTCCTTCCAGTCTGCGTCACCCTTGCATTCACTTTACGACTACTCAGCGATCCACACCCATGACACTGACGCCCACACCCTGCCCACCAATTGGAGTTTTGTCGTAATCTTTAAACCGAGCAGACATGCGCCGCAGCAGCACGCGTGGGTAGGGACGCAAGCGCTGCACAGCAGCCAACACAGTGGCGCGGGGGGGGCGGTGTGGGGGGGAA
>JAAMXP010003943.1:0-21880 GCA_019693395.1 Ettlia oleoabundans | reverse complement strand
TGTGTGTGTGTGTGTGTGTGTGTGTCAACTGTTTAGTGCACTCGGTCAACCACGTTGCAGTGCACCCACCCGTCAAAGCCCCACTGCTCCAGGAACTGAATTATTTTGGCGATGAAGGTGGCGCGGTTGGCTGGCTTCACCGCTGAGGCAAACAGGTCCTTATAGGGGCTCCACGGCTCGTTCATGCTCCTGAACATAAGACACAACAAGCATTGACAAGCACCGTCACGTCAACTAGCCTGGCAAAAGGCTGGCGGCACATACGCATGTCTTGGTGCCGTGTGGCGCCATTTGGAGACGTATAAGCAGACGTACAACGCTGTCAGACACTTGCATGACACTTGCACCATACATGTGTGATGCGTGTGTCAATGTCGCAGTGGGTCACAATATAATCGTAAAAGGAGGAATAATGCCGCCCCTCCACTGCACCACTACCAGAAACAGCTGCCGCCACGCACCAGCCGCCCACTGCGATTAGGACTTTGAGGTTTGGGTTTTGCTGCTTCAATGCCATGGTCTCTTCATACAGGGACACCATGCTAGGGTTGTCTGGGGATGGGATATCATTGTACTCGATTGGTTTGAGGGAAAAATCTGCAGCAAGGGGTCCACAGCAGCAGCCATGGGCACATGCGAAGGGCAAGGGAGAGGATAGAAGCACAACAGCACGGAGATGTGCGGGAGCAACGACCACTAAAGCTCAGGACACGTGATGGGCATACCAATACAATATTCATAGCTCAGGTTTCCACGGCGTCAGACAAGACAGGGCAGCATCGAAAAGCAGCTTGGAAGGCAGCAAAGGGAGGCAGTCTGGAAGTCAACCGCCGCCTGGTCAACCTCCCGAGCGGCTGTGGGCAGCACCGCCCTTGGCGCACCAGGGTTCATGAAAGCAAAGGAGTAGTTGATGTGAGTACACAGCGTGGCGTTCAGGTTCTTGGGTCGCCATGAGCAGGGTTTGCCACCCACAGTGCCGGAGCGATACTGCAAGGGGCAGGCGGAGTGGCAAATCAGGTTTGATTGCATGCACCAGCGGGGGCGCTGCAAGGCAGCATTTGTTGCTGAATTGCTTCGAAAGCAACCCATGCCAAGGCTGCAAAAGCCGAGGCATAGCTTGCTGCTTCACTCCCACTCCCAGGCTTGAGTTGCCGGTCAACAACAACAACACAATCGAGCGGCTGCAAAATTGCTGCCACTGCGTGCCACAGGCTGCCATGGCTGGGCTCAGCTGTCTGGCAAACTGCCCGGCGATGCACTAATGATCCTTGGAGCAAAATTCACCTGGGCCCAGCTGCAGGCAGGTAAGGTGCCAGCACGAGCGATTGTTAGCAGGGACACGAGTGTCTCATGTGCTGGGTGGGAAGCGCCTCCCTTGTATGAAAGGCACTGTGCAAGCCAGACTCACTTTGTAATGTAACAAACTTGCCGAGCCTGTGTCGCGGATGCGGTGCAGGCTGCACAAAGCAGCAGGGCTGTCACTGACAGCAACCTCCACGCCATGGCTGCGGTGCGTGTTCCAGCACCCAAAGACTGCAGCGCAGGGCCCGAGAAGGCACTATTAAGTGAAGCTTTGCCCCAGGCGTTACCATCGGGGAGTGGAACGCCGCCACGTCAGACTCACAAATTTGTAACTGACAGGGGAAGGATGCAGGTGTCTCCCAAGCCGCGAAAATTGACCCGTTCAGGCTGGTTTGTACGGTGCATGACCGTGTCAGAGACCTTGCCAACCGCGTAGCGTGTCATCACACAGTG
The DNA here is from genome assembly GCA_019693395.1 of Ettlia oleoabundans. NCBI lineage: Eukaryota > Viridiplantae > Chlorophyta > Chlorophyceae > Chlamydomonadales > Ettlia > Ettlia oleoabundans. Next base: position 20,125 of record JAAMXP010003943.1, on the reverse strand, counting down.
TTTACTGCTGCACACGCATGTGATGTGGGTAGCTTTCAAAGTGTTGCTCCTTAACGCTCTTCGCCACCCTATCTTTGCCAACACCGAACAATCAACAACATAATCATGCACATGTGAAGTCCAAATAAATCAACCATGCCACCCGCTCTCCAGCAAATTTAGAACTTCAACTGCATGATTGCAGGCCCGCAGGGGCATTACAGTATCAGTAAAAATCTCGAACAGAACGGAGTGAGGTTGAATCCTGTTAGTGTACATGCATGGATGGAAGATGAGCTGATGCACATGAAACGGTGCACCAGGGGCAGATGCGGGGCAAAGGGCCCCGCCCCGCACGATGCTGACAGTAAAGAGGGAGGGAGCAGTGGGACGTAGAGGTGGGGTGGGGTGGGGGTAGGCTCTCTCAGCGCCCCTGCATTGGAGATGAGCAAGAGCCCCCCACAAACAAACAGAGCGCAGAATGGGGGTCAAAACGCCTGCATGATGCCCAGACCGCACAATTGCGCGATTGGATGCTGGCGGACCGCCCAAGCTTTATCCGGGGAAGGGCGGGGAGGCATGACGCCAACTAGAGCATGGCGCCCCCGCCACTGTACTGAATGAACTGACGACAACTGAGCTGGCAGAGGTTGCTGCCTGGCAGGCCGCTGACCCACTGCCGTGCTGCCACACGTTCACACGCTGACCTGGCAACTGGCATGTGTGTGCCAGCGGGGGTCGCGGCAAGCTGTTTATGACACCTGCAGCAGGAAGGGTCAGACATGAGGCGGGATAAAATCTGGACAAACCCATGCGCCATGCATCCCATAGCTGCTGCACCACCACCTGCCCATGGCCCGCTCCAGCCGAGCAAGACCGCTTTCTCCCAATTCACCCCACCGCCACCAACACAGCAAAACGCAAACAAACAAACAAACAAACAAACAAACAAACAAACAAACAAACAAACAAACAAACAAACAAACAAACAAACAAACAAACAAACAAACAAACAAACAAACAAACAAACAAACAAACAAACAAACATTAGGAGATTTAATCAACAGGTAACCGACCACTTCCGCACCTCAGCAGTGCCTGCGGTGAATCCTGGCTGTTCATAACGGTAGCGCCCGTCCGGCCCAATGCCAAAGCCCTTGGGATCGGCAAACACATTCTCAAGCAGCTGGCTCATGTCCTGCAAATGTCAAAAGAAGGAAAGGGTGGGTACAAAAGGGGGGCATTGTAGCGAGTTGTGTTTTTCGTGGGTAATGGGTGAGCAGTGTTCCACGCAGTCATGCTGGCACCATGACGCTAGAACAGTCGCTGCACATGCCCGCCGTGCTTGGCAGCAGGAACAACCAAGTCAGCAATGTAAACAAGGCCAAAGGAACATGGAGACAAGGAAGACGGCTCACCGGCTTGGGCGAGTTCTCAGCAAACTCAACAGCGTCGTCCACCTCCTCCTTTACCTGCAAGATTCAAGGTGTGGCAGGGGTGGGTGGTATTGGTGTGTGGGTGTGTGGGCGGGGGGCGGGGGGCGCTTCTGCCCATCCTCGCGTCATAAATCTCGTCTTCTCTCCCCATAATTGCCTCACCTTTGCCTCAATGGCCTGCACATCTGACTCAGTTGCCAACCCGTTGGCGACCATGTACTTGGCGAACTGGGGGATGGGGTCGCGTGACTGTAGAAAAGGAGGGTTTGAGAGAGGACAAGACAAGGGGTTTAGAAGCGGCACGCGAAAAAGACAAAACGAATGCAACTGTAATGGGCAGCAACGGGTTCTAAGGACTACAGCATGGCTCATGCAGCCCCCCGCCTCTGCCATAGACAGGCCTGCAGCGCACCATGGCCCCCCGCAACAGGCACAGAGCAGCGCAGGACCCCCTCGCCCAGCACCGCCCGCAACGCAAACTTTTCAAAAAAGTGTCCCTTAAACTGACCAGGAAACGCCACAGTCTCACTCACCGCGTAGTGCTCTTTCTCCTCCTTGCGGCGCAGCTCATCGGGGTCGGCCAGGGAGTGGCCGCGGAACCGGTACGTCTCCGCCTCAATCAGCGTGGGGCCCTCGCCGCGCCGCGCACGCTCAACCGCCTCCATCGCCACCTCGCGCACCTGGAGGGAGAGTGGTGGTAGTAGTGATGGTAACTTGCGCTTTTCAAGCATGGTACGATGCACACGGACCCCCATGCCTTAATCACCACCCGCTTGTCACAAGGCACCCATGCAGTAAGCAATTTGGTCAGCCGCCCGCACCCATGCGAATCCCTCCACCACATGCAGCTGTAATAGCTTCCATAACCACACAAGGGCACCCACATAACCACCCCATGAAACAAACAATGAGCTAAACACCGCCTCTGACCTTCATCACATCCATGCCGTCCACGTGCACGCCAGGCATGCCGAATGCGGGGCCCTTCTTGTAGATCCAGGGCTCGTTGTCGCCCAGGGATGAGGGGGCGGTGGCACGCGGGTGGTTCATGCCAATGGCCCACTTGTTGTTCTCCACCACAAAGATGCAGGGCAGCTTGTAGAGGGTGGCCATGTTGAGGGACTCGTAGAACTGGCCTGCAGGGGTGATAAGTGCAATAGGCATGCTGGTGGTTGGGTGTGTAGAGGTTAAATGACGAGCGAGGGATTCGTAAAACAGGCCTGCAGGGGTAATACGGGATGGATGCATGCAAGAAGCCTCGACAGTGGGTGGGGGCGCAAGTGGGTGGGCGACGAGCAAAAGCAAGGGAGAGCAATGCTGGGCAACGTGATGAAGACGACAGGGGTGGTGTATCTGCAAGCAGGTTCCTGGGCATGTGGGCGGGCAGGCTGCTGAATGATGGAAGTAGGGGTCCAGACCAGGGACGTGGTTCCACAGCAGCAGGCAATAGGTGGAATGCATGGATGGTGCTGGGCTGCCTGCTGCAACTATGCTGGGTGCTTCCGCCTTCTTTCTCTCCCCCAAGATCTGGGGCTCTAGGCGCATGTGTGTCGCTGAGCCTGGCCTTCAGGTCCCACTAATCCCGTAACCATGGCTGAACACCCGCACACCCCTCCAAAAGTGCAGGCCTGATTGGGCAGGACCGGCCAAATCTAAGGATGAGTGCATCTTCAGCCCAGGTTGGCAGCAGAACAACTTGCACGCCCAATCCTGTCACCTAAGCCACGCGAGACCGCTAACGCAGATAATTGTATTCAGCACCCACCCCAATGCTTCAATACCAACAAACCTACTGCAAAGACAAACGCGAATTTCACACCGATACGCCACCACCAGACGTGAACCTGGGGGCGAATACGACTGGTCGAGCAACCTGTGTCAGAAACTCCCTAAATCCCAAACAACGGGTACTCACCGACGTTGCAGGTGCCGTCGCCAAAGAAGTTGACAGACACGCGGTCGTCTGCGTCGTTGCCCAGCACACGCTGGCTGTAGGCAATCTGGTAGGCGGCACCCAGGCCCACAGGGATGCCCTCGCCAATAAAGGCGTAGCCGCCCAGCTGCAGAAAATTGAAAAAAACAGGAAGTTAGGTAGAGGAAAGGGTGGAAGGTGTGGGCAGTAATGTGTCGCAGGAAATGGCATGCCCTTTTTGATGATGCTGTGGCTGCCCAACTGCGGTATTGAAGCGGGAGGAATGAACAGATAGTGAAACACAGGGGCCACGGGCCAGCCACAGCTGCCTCAGGACACCAGTCAGCAATCAGACCCGCCAGCCTACAGCATACAATAAATCAGCCATGAAAACAGCCATGAAACAAGCCCACAACCGAAACAGAAAACCAAATGATCTGAGGATGAATCATATTTTCATCTGACCCCACAATCACGACAAACGACATCTCTACCAAATCCCCAGCACCCACCAGGCCGTGCTCGCGGTCAAACAAGTGCATAGAGCCACCCTGGCCACGCGACACACCAGTCTTCTTTCCAAACAACTCAGCCATGACCTGCAGGTGCAGTCTCAAATGAAGACGAATAATCAACCTGTCCTTCAGAAAGCAGGAAAGAGAAAAGCAGCACCTGCAACGCCCACAACAGGGAGGACTCCTTGTGGGGTGTGTCATTGCATGCGGGCCGCACAAGCATACAATCAATGCCCTGTTTTGCTGGCCAACTCCTGCGACCACCTGCTGCTGCAACAGCGACAATGTTCTTATGCTGCTTGCCGTCGCAGGTTTGTGTTGCTGCTGGGTGTGTGCCTGGGGGCAGGTCGCCGCACCTTGCGCGCGGCAACGCCCTTTGACAGCGCGTGCACGTGGTCACGATAGGTGGAGCAAATGAAGTCGTCCTTGCGCAGGCATGCCTTGATCACGCCTGCAGGGTGGGCAGCGCAAGAACCCCAATGAGCCATTTGGCATTGTGGGTGCACAGCCAAAGCCGTGAAACCCGTTGGAACGGATGGGCACCAGCCAAGCCAGCTCTGTCAGGATACTGTGTGCACAGCTGTTCAGGATACCGAGCACGCCGATTCTTGCTGAGCTCCATGTGTGCTATGCCCCAGATGCTTTTGACAGCATGCACCGAGTTTCAGGCTGAATGTGGCATCCCAAAGCATGGGATAATGCCAGCATGCATCAAGCGCCGCTGCATGCGGCCCCACCGCATATCACCACCTCGTGGCAGCTCATGCTGCCTATCTCAGCTGCATTACTGGTGTCGTGCTGTTGCTGGCACTATTCAAAAGGCTGTCAGCATGCTAATGCATGCTGCAGAGCCTGTCAGCTCACAAACTGGCGCTGGCAAGCAGCAGCGGTTGACGCGGCCAACGCACGCGTGCTTGTGCCAGAAACTGGCTGCTTTGCTGCCAGATTGACCGTTGCACAGAGAGAGACCGCAGGCATGCAGCAAACACCGGCAAGCTTCAACAAACAAACAGGCAGCACAGCAAGAGCAGCTGGCAGCAAGAGACGAGGAGGAGAGGGGGCGGCAGCGCACCAGTGGACACCGCTTCCTGGCCGGAGTAGAGGTGCACAAAGCCGAACATCTTGCCGCGGTAGTACATTTGTGCGCACATCTCCTCAAACTCCCGTCCAAGAACCATATCGTGGTACAGAGCTGCTGCCTCCTCGGGGGTGATCGGCACAGCGGCCTTGCCTGCCTTACCTGACGCCGGCTTGACAGGGCTAGCAACCGCTGCTACGCGCATCGCTCCCCGCCTGCGCTGCTGCCGCTGTGGCCGCTGCTGCAGCGGGCACTGCACGGGGGCCAAGGCCCGGCTGCTGGTGGAGGCTAGGGGAGCCATCCTGTCTGCCACTGCGCCAACCACCAACTGCGCAACAGCCGCCATGTTGTTCCACAAAGAGCAGCGATGCAGATGGCGAGTCTTCACATGCACCAGACAGCTCAAGCTGATGCAGGCCGGGAACATTGGGCGCTGGATTAGTGTGGTATGCTAACCAATTGCGCATTGCGTCCCGATCGCTGCCAGCGAGTTTTGGGGTGTTTTCTGCGTCCTCCCAACCCGCAATGGGCGCTCAGTCTTGGGACATAGCCGGACGCCATGTAGTGGTCACGGGGGCTACTTCAGGCATAGGAAGTTGAGTACATCAATCAAAGCATAAATGGAAAGATCCGAACAGGTGTTGGACCTCCAATGCTGTGGTGGGGGCTGCGGGTTGGCGGCAGCGGCAACACCTCCTTGCCAACAACCCCGTCTTCTGGCACGGCAAGCGATTGTGCCACACTGCCTGCCTCCCTGCAGGGAGACTGCGTCACAGCTAGCTGCCAGGGGAGCCCACGTATTGCTGGCCTGCCGCAACCTGCCACTGGCAGAGCAGGTTGCGCAAGACATCAGGTGTGGCACAGCGGTTAGCTGCCCAGCGAACCAGCTTGCTGCTTGGTTCTCAGTACCCTCTGTAGCTCAGCAAAACCAAATTACAAATACATCATCCAAGCTCCACCACACGTATGAAAAATTCATGTCGCCTCAATCCACCAGGCAACCAGGTTAAGCTTGTTTTGCACCACCCTGACAATCGCTGCCGCCGTCGCTGCCTCTGCTACCGGGTTCGCTGTCCCGGGCAGGCAGCGCCACCCCGGTGCCAGCGTGGAGGTGGGGCCCCAGCTGGATTTGGCCTCTCTGGAGTCTGTGCGCCAGTTTGCAGCCGCCTACAAGCGCTCCGGCAAGCGCCTGGACTGCCTGGTCAACAATGCGGGTACGCACATTGATTTGGGAGCTAGCTTCAGCTAGCTCTTCCCAAAGTGCCTCTGCATCAGGCAGGCGGGCGGCTTCTACCCCTGCTGCGCCTGCTGGAAGATATCTGTCCTGAGTGATGCAGCAAGGGGAAGCAGGCATATGCCAGGTTGTAAAAAGTGTGCCAGGAGCTGCCGCATGTGCCGTCTCTTGGCCACGGACCGGGGTGGCATGACAGCAGCAGCTTGTGCTTGTGCCAAGCGAGACATTGCACTGCATGTCAATCCCCAACCTTCCACGTTGGGGGCACATGACAACCACCCACAGGCACCAACTATCAAGAGCCATGGCACACTCCAGAAGGGGTGGGAGGCCTGTGCCAAGTAAACTACCTGGGGCCCTATGCCCTCACTCGCCTGCTGGAAGACACGCTGCAGCGCTCTGCGCCTGCTAGGGTGAGGAATGGGGAGCAGATCATCTCACAGCAGGCAGCATGCAGGCATGCTTTGGGCCACAAACCGGCATGCCGTGATTGCCTGCCTGTTGGGGGCCTGCATATGCCAGTGACTTAGTCGTTTGCTTGGCAGCGCGCTCACCTGCCAGGCTGCCTTGGTTTATATTTGGGAGAACATCCCCTACGTTACAAGAAGGGCCTTCATGCCTCCCTGCCGGAACCCAGACATCCCAGGAAGGGTTCCCCCGGCAGCCCGCTTTTCCGCCCGGCAGCCCGCCTTGCTGTGCCAGAGTTGCTGGTTCTCTGGGCTGCTCCTTCCCTTGGGCGGGATGGGTACGTCCCACTGCTGTGCCCTCTGTGCCTGCCTCTCACGGCCCTCCAGGTCGTCAACCTGTCGTCCATCACGCACCGCTATGGGTGGGTGGGCAACGTTGCAACCTTCCTGGAGCGCTGGATGCCGGGTTCCTACTACCCATCCACCAAGCTAGCTAATGTTCTGTTTGCGTACGAGCTCCAACGGCGGCTGGGCGAACACGGTGTGCAGGTATTAGACCAGCAGGGACAGTATTTTGATCTGCCTGTGCCTGCATGGGGCCCTACCTCACAGTGTGCACAGCTGAGTGCAGAACATTGTCCTCTCAAGCTGCTGCACAAGACCTCTGTTGTTGTTGTCTGTGTACATCTGGTGCATTGTACACTGTGACATGGCAGACCTTATCCTCGCTTGCTGCTGCACAAAATACTTCATGCTGCTGGGTGTGGACTGCTGCATTTGGGTGTCACGCAGAGCTGTGCAGTGGACCCTGGGGGCGTAGCCAGCAACATCTGGAAGCACTCGGTGTTTGCCAGCCCACCCCTTAGGTGAGGCAGGTTGCATTGCCACCACTGCACCTGGGGTTGCACTGCACTGCACAACACGCACGCATGCAGCGGCTTCAGCCACCGGCCTCCTGGCTCATTGTTCTGTGCCCTGATGTGATGCTGCCCCTGGCCCCTTCTGTGTCTGCAGCTGGGTCATAAACAACCTCTATGCACCAGCCAGCGACGGTGCTGCAGCGGTGGTGCATGCCGCTACAGTGCCCTGGGAAAGGGAACGGCAGGCAGCAGCAGCCATCAACCAGCGGTGGGCAGCTCGCGGCAGCAGCAGCCGGCACGTGGCGCGACCACTCCCAGATATGCGGGTACGATTGGCTGGGGATCTCCAACCAACCAACTGGCGAGTCTACCACCCCATTCCGCATGAGAATTGCACATGCCGCTCCTGTCCCTGCCTGCCCTGCGCTGCTGGCTTGCTGCGCCAATGGCTAATGCAATGCGTGCTGCTCTCATCCATGCACCAACCTCCTGAACAACCCCTGGTTGTTCATTTGGGCCCTGCAGTTCTACGCAAGAGGTCTGTTTGCCTCCCCGCTGATCACCAGCTGGCGTGGAACGCCACAGCGAGGCACAGCGGACAAGCTGCGAAGCTACGCCTGGGGCCTCACAGCCTTGTTGCATAGCCTGGTGGACTGGCCCCTTAGGAACCTCAGCGGTGAGGCCTGTAGTGAGGGCTCAGCCTGGGCACTGGCTACCTGGGTACCTATATCGCACGGCTCCTAGCTACCTGCAGCATGCAGCTCTGTGCCTTCTATTTGGCCTATGTCCCACAGCTGCTGAGGTCAGGTTTGCTATAACCATGGTACATCGGCGTGCATGCATGCCAGATGCCGTCTTCTGGTGTGAGCTTGAGAGTACTTGTCTGGGCCTTCTGTCTTCCACTCCTGCCCCACAGGCGGGCGGCTGCTGAGCCGGACACGCTGCGTGCCGTCAGCACCTCTAAGCTATGACGAAACCCTGGCGGCACAACTGTGGGACCTGTCGGCTGATGCTGCCAAGCTACCACGGGAGTGTAAGATAGTGACCACCAAACGGTGATCGCCTGAGCAAGGCTGTGGGCAAACAGTTCATTCCTGTGACTGAGGCGGCTAGGTGGCAACGATTGTATTGAACAGCATTGTTGGAATTGTTTTGAGAACTACTGTTATTTCTGCCATCCCTTTGACGGTTGCTTGGTAGCATGTCTGACAACAATGTATACTATGCACAAAACTGAAATGGCAAAAGCCATGATGTGGATGCAATCATGAATCCTAGCTGGATATCAACATAGAGAAGCAGTAAACAAGACAGGGCAGGGCACGAGCATACTGTTAAAAACCAATGGACTGAACGAGCAAGAGGGAGACCCAAGCAGCATGTGTAGGTGACAGAGGTAGACATGGAAGCAACAGGAAGCAGGCAAGCGTTCCTCGGCGAGTGTGGAACAGGTTCAAAATGCACCCGCAATGCTCACTGTTCTACAGACTGCTGCCAAGGCACCGATCCACCATCTGCAGCAGGTTGGGATTTTCCAGCGCCGCTGCGACACGTTCCTTATCGCTGAGCTGCTTGTTTACTGCCGCCTCGCTGGCATGGCTGCCTGGGGTCAGCAGGATGTCAGCCTGCAGGCATGGCAGCCGGCAACAGTAGGCGTCGGTGATGCAATGATGGTTGCCAGCTGCAACTGACAGAGAAAACCAACACGGTTGTCGGCAGGGGGAGCATGTAGGACACGAAATCAAGTCGGTCGCTGCCAGCATGGCATGCACCAGTGGCGTTGGGCTGCGGTACTCCCCCAAGCAGTACATGTTCATGCAGCAGTAGCAACAGCCACACGTAATTCTGTGTTACAGTCTGCCTGCCTGAACAGACCGGAACTTACGACACAGCAGCCGATGTCACCTTGAAGCGTGGCGGCAGCGCCCGCAGCAGCTTGACGCGTATGCACAGCCCAATCAGGGTGGCCATGCTGCAGTGCTCAACTGTGGGTGTGAACTGCACCTGCATGACCAGGAGGCAGGCGCACCAGCAGCCAACTAGGAACAAGGAGTGAAGGTGCCAGACGCGCCATCAGTAGGTTGCTGCAAGATGCTGCCTTGCGACCTTGCAAAGCAGGCTGTTCTGCATTGCAAGCATCGCATTGTGAAAACTCCTGCACGGGTACAAAGTCGGCTGGGCGACCCAGCCAGAAGCCACCGTCTACCTCAGCTGCGTGCCTGTCCTTCCCTGCCCCATCAACCCCTGGATGCTTCCCTTCCCAAGCCGCTCAATCAATATACTGCTACGGCACCCTATGACACCACCATCACCTGCACGGCGCCCTCAATCGCGACACTTGCCCCCAGTACGCGAGTCATGCTTCCCTGCAACACACCTTCACCTTCCCTGCTGCGTCGTCAACCTCCACTTGCTCCTCTGTCACTACATTGAGCTGCTCCAGGGTGTATGGGTGCTCAGGATCTGTGATGTCACGGATGTGCTGCATGTCAGGGTATGCTAAAACAAGGCTTCAGCCTGTAGGGCAGGGCGGCCCGAGCGCAACCGCCACCTCGTCAAAAGCCGCAACCTGCACCCTGCCGCAATTGTGGTTTCAATCCAGTGCTCACCTCGAACACTTCTAGCGCGTCTATGGGCTCCCGCTCCTCCGCATAGCCGTTCTGGAGCAGCGCTCGCTGTAGCCAGCGGACGGTAATGCAGTGAGGTAATGATCGATTCCTGAGTATGTATACGAAGGGACAATCAAGACCCCGCCTCTCACCGCAGAGCGTCGCCGAGTGACTTTGCGCTCGTGAACTACAGGCGCCGGATTGATCAGGTCCATAGTGGCATTGAACACATGGCCGGCTTCCAAAGGACGAAACAAGAAGCTAGACCTATGCCTACGGTCCTATACCTGCCCACAATTGCGCCGCCACGTCACCACCGTCAGCGACCATACTGCTTGCCGCTAGCGATAAGTGGCGAGGTCCCAAGGGGGGGCTGCAGGGCCCCCCTTGGCTTCCTCCCCCCAGCCCAACTGTATCACCTTATCATACAGAGATAAATGAGCAATCTGCAGGTGCTGTAGAAACATATCTGTTGGCTCTCATTCCTGTGACCCTGCCAGTTTGCTGAGATGGCAAATGGGAGTGTTAACATCAAAGACGCGACTGTAAATTTTCAAGTCCAATGGATATGCATCAGGGCGTGGTGCAGTTCTTTATTCGTCACAACACAGTGCGCAAGTGTCAGGCAAGCGAAAGGATTAGGACAAACTAGTATCTTATCAACTGGGGAACAGTTTACCAAAAAGTTGCCTTGTGGCTAGTCGGTGCTGCAAGCCTGCAATGCCAGTGTCACAGTTGTCAGGCAGGCGGCTAGGGCCTTGCCACGCCTGTAAGCCGTGGTTAATATTGATGCTGCCGTTGCCCCAACTCAAGCCTTAGCTGTCGCCGCTGCTGCCAGGCAGAGGCGCTGGAAGGGCTGCCACACGTTGCGCTCGTACTTGGCTGCGTACCGGAACAGGATCCAGCGGACGAAGAAGGGGATTCCCTCCTGCTTGGCAAACGCACGACGCTCCTCCCGGCTCATCGGGCGGAAGAAGGCACCCATGCTGTCGCCATCCATGCTGCGCATGATCTTCTGCACCACGTTCTTCTCAATCTCAGCGGGGGTGAAGTGGCGGCGCATCAGCGGCATCGCTTCCTGCTCCTCCTCCCTGAAGTGCTCCTCACACATGGCACGTAGCCTCACAAACACACTCTGCAAAGCAGCGGGAAGAAGAGGGTAGGAGGACGGAGCAGGTGAGCAAGGAATCGATTGGATTCCAGTGCTACACACTACAACTATCACGCCTCCAATATAAAGACCATGGCAAGCACCCAGCTTTAACAAGGCAACCAGCCCGCAGTCTTGCAAGCAGCCAGCTGCTCTGCTTCACCTGCACAACCGAGAGGAGGTTCCGCTGCACTGCTGCATTGGTGCTGGCTAGCAACTTTTTGGTGCCCAACTCGAACCGCTCAAGCAGCAACTGCGAGCAAGGGTTGGGGGTTGGCAGTGCATTTTATGAGGGCAATGGTAGCAGCAACATGCCATTCCATGTGGTTTGTTCCCAGTCAGGCTGGCAGCAGGGATTTAGTTGCAGCAAGCTGCCTGCCCCTAATGCTAGCCACAGAGGCATGCGTTTACAACCACACCCACCTCCAGCTGCGTGTGGTCTGCCGCAATCTTGTCTGGGACCGCAAAGCGGGTAGCCATGTAGGGCATGGCGACATCTGCGGGCAGGGTGGTGGTGGATTCGGCGGGGGTTGGACAAAGGGAGTTGGGATGTGCAATGTGGGCGGCATGGGACGAACAGGCACACTGGCTGCAATGACTGCCAGCAAAGGATGACGTGGCGGCCTGCCAGCCGACCCAGCTGCAGAGCGGCACTCAGGCTTGCTCACCGTCCTCGTTGTGGTGGTGGTGGTGCAGGAAGTTGAGGAAGCACTGGATAAACCGGTTGGCTGCCGCTGCCTGTGCACGGCTGATGGGTGTGCCTGCCTGCAGCTGCGCCTCAAACGACTCCAGCATGGCGCCCAGGGCAGACAGATCGGCACGCAGAGCGTTGTGGGCGCGGTACCAGCCTGCAGGCGGGGGCGAGGGGTGGGGCGGGAGGAAGGCAGGTGGGTGCTGAGGTGACGGGCGGCGAGGGGATACGGGAAAGGCTGCGACAAAAACACAACCGGAAAATATAAAAAGGGGTCAATGCTGCAAAATGATGCGGTGTGCCAGCCTATCGCGGCACGAGCCCTGCCGCCTGCCTGCCGGCCTGCCTGCCTTCAGCCTTCTTGGCTGCCCTTGCTCACCGTCGCTCTCCAGCGGGTAAGGCCACTTGGAGGTGCAGTCCATCGTTGGGGTCACCTTCTGGGCCATGAAATTGTGGTTGGTGGGGAAGTAGGGACTGAGCCTGCAGGTAGCAATACAGTGAATTCGTCTCAGTTGCGGTTGTTGCTGCAGGCTGGGGCGGGGGCGATACCGCCATCAACACCAGCAGTGTTGCTGCTATTGGTGCAGACCTCAGGAATTCCCAGCAGCGTGTTGAGCCATCGCAACAGCTTTGCCATTAGGCAAGGGGACGCAAGATCAAAGCAAGTTCAACAGCAGACCACCCACCTGAGACCGGAGCCTGGTACCGATGTCGGTCGAAAGAGAGAGGAAGTGAGGATGAAACAGGGAGCCTAAAAACTCGGTTTGCTGCAGTCAGTTTGTTTAAAGAACTCTGCAGGGTAGTATTATGATCGATTGCGCGTGTTGCCACGAGGGCATGGAAGGCGCAGAGAAGGTGCATGGTGCTGCCCGCCGACTTCTCCGTTCTCGTGCAGTGGTAGCGGAGACCATACAGCAGCATTAAGGATCTCTAACATGGCTTAGGCGCCGGTGCCTAGGGAAGGGTGTGCGGGGAACAAGTTCCCAAGTTTGCTGCTGGCACACCTGCTGTGTGTTTTACCAGATAAATGGTGATACGTATGTGTAGGTATATCCCCCTGCCAGCCAGCCCCTCCGCGACCCTGCGGGCACCTGGTGGGTAGTGGAGGGGCGGACCAGCGGTCCTAGGCGGCGGTGCAGGATAAAACGTTTCAACGCTACACCAATTGGAGGGCTTATTTGCATCTGACCAAAACACCGAAGAGCTCCAAAGCCCTTGAACTCATCATAGGCTCTGAGATGTGTGTATTACCAGGGCGTCCCATCAACCAACCAACCAACCAACACCAATCAACAAGCCTGGCAGGCCATCCACTGCTTGCAACCGGACATACGACAGGACAGCTTGCGACAGGACAGGGTTTTCAAAAGTAATGAGCAAATACATATGGAAGTGGTCTAACGAATAGAATTTCCCGGCATGATGATTATAACAACTGCAGTTAGGCATTGACATGATTGATGTATAATTGCCACTACACTGTGCGGCATGCATTCGTCTCAAATAGTAGCAGTACAATACGTCATGATGTACAGAAGCATGAAAGGGAAGGTAGAGCAAGTGACGCCTGGCCGGGGCACAATAAAGCGCTAGGACGGCAGTGGGGGCAGCATGGGGCATGGCACTAACTCCCACGAAACTTTGCGCTGCTAAATTAAGGGGGTCAAACTAGAGGTGCTGTTGCTGTGGTGGCATGCAGCTGCTCCTCAAGGGTGCTTGGAAGATGGCGGCTGAGCAAGCCTTGCGGTATCTCTGTCCAGCACTGGCGGCGGCCGCATCTGACTTGATGCCCCTTCTGGTGCCGCTTGTTGACGTCATGGTAACCGGTGCACTGCCGTTCAAGCCATCCTTGGCAGGTGGAGAGCCAGCGGAGGCTGCAGCTGCAGCAGCGGCTGCCGCCAGGAGCTGCTGCCGCGCCGTTGCTGCGGTTGCAGCCAGGAGCTGCTGCTGCGCCGCTGCTGCCACCTGCTGCTGCTGTGCCGCAGCGACCTGCAGGATCGTCTGCAGCTCGATCCCCTTGGAGGCTGTGGCTGCCGCCGCCGCCAGAAGCTGCTGCTGTGCGGCGGCTGCCAGCTGCTTCTGCTGCTCTGATGCTGTGGACAGAATGAAGGGCAAGTCGATGCCCTTTGCTGCAGCGGCAACGTGCAATAGCGTCGCCTGCTGGTGAAGCTCCTGCACACGCTGCTCAGACGCGGAGAGCTCCTGCACAACCCGCGTGGTGAAACATGCCATGTCAGCCAGGCAGGACAGGGCAGGGCGAAGCGAGACAGGGCAGGGCAGGGTAGAGCAGGGCAGAGCAGGGCAAACCGATTTATGCCATTATCCAGGCCGACCCCCACATATGGCAGCCAAGACGCCGCCAGAGCCACGAACTTTTGCAGCAGCACAATTTCACACATCAACCTAGCAGATGTTAACAGACGACAACGGAGGGTGCAACCAGTGCAGGATACGAGTGTATTATACCAAGTCCAGCGCCCCTTCGCTCACCGACTCCAGGCTTAAGAGCTTGAGGTGCAGCTGGGCCATCTCCTGGCTGTGGTTGAGCTCCATCGCCTCCGCCACGCCGTGCATGATGCGCATGATGCGCCATAGCCTGCAACAGCCAGCAAAACCCGAAGTGGAAGCGAGGAACTTGCCGGCGCCATGCGTGATGTGTCACTCTGCTGCAATGGAAGGACGATGCCGATACAGCGCACACTTGGGCATAGGCATTGCGCTGTAAAGCTCAGACTCCACCCCATCCATACAGCAACAGTGGCATGGAAGGTGGATCTGCAGCCCCACGTGCCTGAAAAATACAAGCAATGAGGCCACCTCCTGTGCCAAGCCCCGCAGGCTGAGCTCTAGGGTGAGGGAGGTGATTACGATCAGCCCGTCAAACAGATGCCAACTGCAGGGGGCCCGCACAGCACTGATGAAAACGTTGAAACAAGCAATTTAAGGCTGTGATGCGAACTACATCAATGAGTCCGTGGTCATCAGGCCGAGGGGGGAGGTGCGCCCTTCAAACATTGCTGCTTTCACGCTCCTACAAGCTGAGCAGCTGCCTTAGCACGACGGGTGCCGGCAGCAGCCGTACTGTCCGCCCGAGGGAAGGCGCCGCCTGACTAGCGAGCAGGGCTTACAAACGTGCCGGAGTGACGCATCCCCAGACGCAGCCTGAATAGCAAGCAGGGCTGACGATACGCCAGCATGATCCATTCTTCGGCTGCAGCCACCGCACCCACCGGCTGTTTGTGAAGTAGGTGACACCAAAGACCAGCAGCTTGGCGGCCAGTTCAGCGCTGAATGCTGCCAGGATGGCGATTGATGTGCAGGACAGGGCGCCCTCTGCCATGTGCACTGCGAGCGGAAAGAGGGGAGGGGCAAGTAGAGGGGACCACAGGTGGGGGGATGATGCAAGAAATGAGAAGGGAAGCGCACTTTCTGCCATTTGCGATGTAAACTGATACCAAAAACGAGGCCTGTTTGGGTAGCACAGCACCTGCTGCAGACGCTGGAAGGCATGGAGCACTTGCATGTGTGCACCCAGGCAGCAGGCAATGTGCACCCAGGCAGCAGGCGAGGACGGCCGAACCTGGCTGAGCAGGATCCTCATGCCACATCCTGACAACCATGCTCGTGGCCCCCGCACCACCCAAGCCGCCACCTACCCAGGGGTGGTGCCAACTCAGGTGAGGGGAAGAAAGAAGTAAGCACCAGCTCTGACAGTACACTGGCCAGGTCCAGCAGTACCATTTCAATTACTGCATAGTGAGCTTCACGGCTCTCTAGGACTTGGGCCATGCGATGCTGCAAAGCAGAGCAGGGCCAGCAGGGTGGGGGATTTGGAACAGACTTGAAGGGGGTTTCGAGAGTTGATTGCAACAGAACAGGCTTGCCCCTTCTGGCATTGCGGCTGCCCTACTGATAAACGTTTCAATAGGGTCATTGAATGCCAAATCAGAAGTTGTGGGTTGCTGCCAATACGTGAGCATATGAATGGCTCTTAGAGACATCGTTTGCAACACCCAGAAGTGTCCCCCACCTGCAGGCTATGGAAGCGCTTGCCCCACCACGTGGGCTGCCTTGTGCGTGGCGGCTGCAAGGAATCCATAAGGGCACGCTGCATGGCACCAAGCCATCGGCTCTTTTCCTCTGCGGTTGGTAAATTTTTTTTGTTAGGTAGACTGTCGCCTCGCTGAGGCATGTGCGCTGGTGCAGCTGCCAAGCTCGCTTCCGCCATCTCCCTGTTGTTCGCACTGCCAACATCAAATGCGTAATCCTTTTGAGGGTTGCCGTCCAAGCTGACGGTGTCAGTGCTGCCATTTGTGGCCGCCAACTCAATGCTGCCCAATGCGGGCTGGGTATCTTTGCTGTGCGCTGCTGGGTTGCTGCTGTGCTGGTGGATGTTTAGGCGGCGGTGCCGGAACCACGGGTCATGCGAGACCAAGAGGCGCGGCTGGCGGCTGTGCATGACAGCACACACCTCGCCAAGAAACATTGTTTTCCAACGTATGGCCTGGTCCTTCTACATGCATATGACATAGGGTGGGTTGTTGAAGATGCAGGGCATGAAGCAAGTCAAGCGGCAGCGGGAGAGTTGGGCGGGAGCGATGTTCAGCGCGGCTATGCAGCGCCCGCTTCATTACGCTCGAAAGTGAAACTGAAAGATCTAACCAAAGTATCCCACCAACCTGCAATGGAACCAATGGGCTTGAGCAACTCGCGTCTGAGACTCACCGCGCGCGCTGAGGTACGCCAACCCTCGGGCACCGTTCGGGACATCCGATGTGCCGCAACAGTTATTCAGGAACGCTCACGGGATACGCTAACAAACCTGCCATCGCGCCTTGAACCCTGCAAATTCAGTTGCTGCTCCACACCGTAAGCTTTGCCCTTCTCTTTTGAACCAGAACGATTGGAGGGAGCATTCAAACGGATTGGACATGCGAGAGGCTGCACCGGTAGAGAGGCGCGTGCCATATCAGCGGCGCTGTCGCGCGCTGTCGTCTGCGCCGCCTGCAACCTGCCAACCCATGCTGTGGGGTGCAACTCTCACTTCAGCATGAAGCAGAAAAGCGATTCAATCGAGTCGCCTAGAAGGTTTCTTTTATATTGATAGATGCCGCAGCTTGTCGATGGTGGCCGAGGGCTCTCCGCGTGTTGGCGGCGCATGCATATGGCGTTGCCTGACAGCAAACTTTTATCAATTGCTTCCTTGAGACATGTCCCTTGTTTGCCGTTTGTCAAGTTCCATCTACCGGAAACTGACTCAATAGGTTGCACAGGAAAGGAGGGAGGCAGAAACCGTCTCAACAGCCATGCTCCGCTGGCAAGGAAAGCCAGGGGCTGTTCAATGTTTCCGTTCAAAGTAAAACTCTTTCAGTTGCACTGCATCCCTTGAACATGCTGCGTGTGTGTTACATAACCCCGCTACTTAGGCCCTACTGAGCCTGGGCAGGGGAGCCGTATCAGCAGACTCATAACCGTGCGTGCCGGTATAGCCGGCAGCCAAGGGACACCCCTCCCTTGACCTGCCAGCAGCCAAGGGACACCCCTCCCCTAGCCTGCTGTCCGTCCTGCCGGACACGCAACCCCTAAACCTCAGTGAGGGGGGGACGGGTTGATCCTTGGCAGCTTTGGTGAGTTAGACCGACGGTGGCCAACGATTCGCAGGCGTTATGGTCAATACAACTGCCCACCACAAGCAGTACCAGGGCAAAGCCCGTACCCCGCTGTCACTGCCAATCAGATTGGACAGCGCCCTATGATGGGTGAATTATGCTCCCCAATGCACGCACCAAGATGCACACGTGGTATGCGCTCATGTCGTGTGATGCACAGGTCGACTAATGACCACACATCGACTGGCTGGCTTTTGAAGTGCTCAACAAGGACCCGCATATCCTGAAATCGCGTGGTTAGAAGTGTGCTACGTGTGTGACAATGTGTCTCTGAAACAAACAGCATGGCATTGGCTGCGAGCGGGGGCCGGGGGCCGGGGGCCGCAAAATACAACCAAGGTTGGCAGTGGTTGGCGGTACGCCGGGATGGCCGGCTGTACATGCTGGCGGCGCCATATGCAGCCACAACGACTGCGCGGCAATGCGCACTTGAGACACTTACCGACGACAAGCGCTTCTCTGCTTCCTTTTGGATAACACACGGCGTTTGCGAACTTCTCTAGACGCCATGCTGGCCCTGCGCGCTCCCTCCACGCCCCTGTTTGCACCCGTGTGCAAGGCACGGATGCCTGCAAGGAGGGGCGCCGTGCAGGTGTCCGCAGCGGCGGCCAGCCAGCGTTGCACCGACGACACCTTTGAGTGCCCGCTTCTTCGTGGGGTGAGCATTTCAGCAGAAAACATCTGCACCTCAGGGCCGTCGTGTGGTATTTGTGCCTGCCCATCTGCCTGAAGCCGCCAGGCGGTGTCGCCGCACTGCTGCACACAGCGGCTTCGGCCTCGTGGTCCTGGTTGTTCAGGGCTCATGCTGTCACTGCAGCTTGCTGTCCACTCCTATGTTCTATCTGTCAGCAAGGTGGTTCAACTGCAATACATTGCAGCCCTAACCATTATAAAGTGCCCTGCACGTGCAGGCCCCCGCCAAGAGCTCCTGCGTGCACCCAAGCCGCCCAGTCAGCAGCGCCTGCGGCGATTGCCCCCGCAAGCGGCGCGCTGCAGCCGTGGCGATGGCCAAATCCAAGTGCGTGCACCCCAATCGCCCTGTCAGCCAGGCATGCGCTGACTGCCCCCGGCGCAAGTGAGCCTTGCAGTGCGCCAGCCTGGCTGCTGCTGCAAAGTTGTTACTGCAAATTTGTTACCGAGCCTATTAGCAGCCAGCCGTGCAGCTGCCCAAAACACACCCACACCTGGATGAAGGTGATAATCAATCGAGAAGAGCTCCCTGACCATCGTTTAATTCCATCAATTCTATTGCTTGCTTGAACTCACAGTTTTCCAATTTCATTACATGCCCTTCATTTTGTAGCTTCCGTCTCCACTGAATTCTGAATATCATCTCATGTAACCAATGAAATGGTTGCACACAGGGCACATGCCACTCTCAACGCGCTCAAATACAATTTACCCTGCACATGGGGATCATGCTGCGGGTGTATCTGGCTTGAGCCCTGCAAACAGCCCCTTGAGTTGCTGTGCGAGAGCGGGTGGCGCCTGCCCTTCTGCCGGTTTGCTGACGAGCTCCAAAGTCATATTTTTGGCCGCTGGATCTGCAAAGCAACCAGGCAGGAGGGTTCGGAGACATCAGTCGAAAGGTTTGGTAGCGCAGTTGGCAGCGCTGACAGCACCTGTGGGGGTTTGCACCAAGTGAAGCTTGCATCTGCATGAAGCGATGATGCAGGCAGAGACACAAGAAAGGCGGCACAGGGAGTGCTCTCTTGTAAAGCTATATAAGACAGTGGAAGATGTTCGAGGAACTGCACAGCGAAGCCTACTGTAATGCGCGCGCTTTATTTGATGCGCTGCAAACAGCGCAGCCGCGCTGCTGGGGTGCTGCCTCTGTGCACGCACCTGACAGTGCCGCCACGCACACCGCCGCCACATCGGCACGGCTCACCCTGCCGTTCTGGTTGTCACCCTGCAAGGCAACCAAGTAACTGGCACAACTTCAAGTCCGGAACACAAATGCTTTTACATTCCTTGTGAAATGTGTTCCTAACGCAATAGAACAATTGCCAGTTTGTTGATTTACCGGCGCTGCAGGAGTAGCCAACGGGCATAGTGCAGAACTACGACACTATTGATAGGCAAAGCCGCCTCATGGCCCCACCTGAGCCGCCACCAGCACCGCCTGGCCTGCTGGATCATGTGTCAGTCCACCCGGCCGTATTACTGTGTATGGCACGCCGCTCTTCCGTAGCTTCTCCTCCCCTACAGGTGAACCAATCAAGATTACGTATCGATACAGGAAAGGCTGGGGCAGTAGAGATTGCGGTTTGCACCCAGGCACATTGCACAGGAAAGTGCATCGCAGGCATCAATCTGGCCAAACAAGGGCAGCAGAAGCAGGAGGAGCAGCAACCCTGCTACATCAAGCCGGAAAGCGAAACTGTGACGGAATCTGCACCTTCAGACACACCAGACACCCTGAGGCAGCCTGCCACCCAATGCAAGAACCCATCCACTTGCAGCCCTCAGCACACCCCCCTGGTGTAACCCACCGGAACCCAACCACAAACCCAGCCACCCGTTTACCCATGCAAGGAAGCACGCACCTGACCACTGGCAATCAATAAGCCCCGCTACCCACC
>JAAMXP010003937.1:0-34827 GCA_019693395.1 Ettlia oleoabundans | reverse complement strand
CCGCCCAGCCCACCACCACCCCGCCCGCCACACAGACTTGCCAACAGCCCACACAGGCCAAGTGTGCACAGCTAGAACCCTTCTTGCTGCCAAGCCGTCACCTACCTGTACCCAGCTTACAACTGCTCTACCACATACCGAAACAGCCATATGGAATAGCCATCCCACCTAGCCTGCAGCCCCCTTAGCGTCAACAGCGATGTTGAGGGCACCACTGCTGTGCCACCCCGCACCTGTGTGAAACGGAAGATGTTGTCCACAAAGAGCAGCACATCCTGTCCCTCCTCGTCACGGAAGTACTCGGCCACAGTCAGACCAGTCAGCGCCACACGGGCACGCGCGCCTGCAGCAGGGGGGGCGATGTGCGGGTACGAGAATGAGCCACGGACGCTGAAAGGCAACCTTGGTGTTGCTCATACAGAGGGCTACAGGTGCGCCACGGGCCGCTATGGAGATGCACAAACCGCCAGCTCCCACCAGAGTCGGGGCATGCAGGCGACCACGCCTGAAAGGTGCAATGCTGGCAGCAAACAAAATCGCTTGACGAGTAAAAACCGAGTAAAAGGAAAAGGGTTTCCAGGCAGGTGGTGTGTTTAAACAAGCGCAGCATGCGCGATAGGTCATCGGCAGGTGCAGGCTGCAGGTATTAAGCTACGCACCAGGGGGTTCGTTCATCTGTCCGTACACCAGCGTCACCTTGGACTCAGCCTGCTGCTCACCCAGCTTGATGACGCCTGCGGTACAGAAGCAAGGCAGCATGCAGTACAGTACGCGTGGGATGGAGGCTGTGCATCGCAGTTGCAAGACTGCTCCCATGCTGCACGCACGACTGCTCAATGCAGCAACGCTGATGTACTGCGACAGATGGGCTCATTCGTGTGCCACAATGCTGCCTGAGCCTTGAACTGGCATGCTGTAGGTTGGTTCCTGCAATGGCTGCTACAAAGCAGCACGCCCGTGTTGCCCCACGTGCTGATGCTTCACAACTGTCAACGGTATACCGTACCCACCCGACTCGATCATCTCGCGGTACAGGTCGTTGCCCTCGCGGGTGCGCTCACCCACGCCAGCAAACACGGAGAAACCACCTACGGCACACAAAATGCATGGCAGCAAATGCCGAGGGGGCAGCAAGACCAAGTCAGCTAGCTGCTTTTATTGGGTGCACACAGGAGGCTGGCTGCTTTGTGTGGGTGCTCATGCCGCCACGAAAAAGCACTGGCTATCAACTGCCAAGCTCACGCGGTACAGAGCCAGCTGGCATTGCCATGCGATGGGGGCTGGTGGCTGGTGGCTTTCTGGTGGCTGTTTGACAGCCAGGGGTTCCGCATAACCTCCCTGACCGTCCCCCTCATGCTGCAGCTGTTCTACCTCAGCACCCACTGTCCACCCACCCAGCATATCCACCACCGGACCCAGACAGCCACGCACCGTGCCCCTTGGCTACGTTGTTGATGAGCTCCATAATCAGCACAGTCTTGCCCACACCAGCACCACCGAACAGACCAATCTTGCCTCCCTTCTGGTACGGGGCCAGCAGATCCACCACCTGCAGGACACAGGGATGTGAGGTGCACATGAGTGATCAGTGCACACGCTGTGGGTCGTGCGACCATATCGTGACGACCATATTGTTAAGACCATATGGTGTTTATATAGTGGAGCCTTTTGGGGGGTAAATATGTCACAAAAAGGCACAGCAGGTCGGCGCGAATATGCCTAATAACTGCATTTTGATAGTAGATATTCCATGCACCCAACTGCAGCGGCAATTGGCACCCCCGCGCCCCAATGCCATGTGCTTCTGAACCCTTGTACCCCTACGCGCGCCGATTGCACACTGCAGGTAGGTGTACCTTGATGCCTGTAGTGAGAATCTCCTGCTCCACACCCTGGTCCACAAAAAGCGGCGCCTCACGGTGGATGGGCCACGTCACCTTGGCAGCTGCACAATGCATCGAGCCAGGGTGGCAACGGAAATGGGGTCACATGGAGAAAACCAGGGAACTGACAGGAGAATGTGGCAAGAGGCAGCAGGGTGCAGGGCACAAGAGCACACCGAGGAGTGGCTGGAGCAGCATGGTGTGTAGCCACAGAAACCCAAGGGGAATCAATTCGCCTGCACCCCATCCCACTTTCTGCCTGGCTGCAACACCAGCTTGAGCAAGCGGCTGTCGTGAGATCCTTTCTTCCAGTGCGAGTGAGCCAGGCCATCTGTTGCACGCAGCCGGGTCTGAAACTGGCAGCCGTGTCTGAGTTTGTAGACTGCAGGCCTACGTAAAGCCTCACAATTACTGGTTACTGGCCATACCGAGTTGTACCACCTCCACACCATACCTCCCCTGCTGCTCAGCTGGTACCTCCCACCGCCACAACACCCGTCCCCCACTTACAGATGGGGCCCTTCTCGTCCACAGGCTCTCCAATTACGTTCATGATGCGTCCCAGCGTCTCACGGCCCACAGGCACCTTGATGGGCTCGCCGGTGTTGATCACAGCTTGACCGCGAGTGAGGCCATCGGTGGCGTCCATGGCAATGCAGCGCACAGTGTGGTCGCCCGTGTGCTGCGCTACCTCCAGCACCAGCCGAATCTCGTGATCCGCTACCTCCAGGGCGCTCAGGATGGGGGGCAGTTCGCCCTCAAAGTGCACATCCACGACGGCTCCAATGACCTGCAGCCAGGCGGCGGCGGCAGTGGCAGGGCTGAGAGGTAGTCTGGCGGTCAGCGGGGCTGGGATGGCAGCCAATTGCGATGATGGGGCATGCAACATCAAGCTCAGACGGCAACATTGGCCCAGCGGCGACCCTCCGTTGGTAACACGAGCTTGGTGGTGGGCTTGTTGGGCAGCGAACCCAGCGGATTCAAGGCTACCAATAGACTAGAAATCTGTCATGTGGACTAGCAAGCTCCCATCGTGCCCAGAAACCGCCCTGTGAGGCCTGGACAGGAAGCAGCGCTTGCCTGTGTGATTTTGCCGTTCTCCGTGCTCTCTGCTGGCGCGGGTTCTGCTGCGAAGTGCCTAACCATCTGCAAAGCGCTAGGCAAGGCAGCCGCAGCCGCTCCCCCGGGCACGACGGGAGCCACAAGGGCCTGCACGCCCCCACGGAGGGCTGCGAGCGCCATGGCTGCTAGTTAAGTTCGATCAGCGCTTGTAGTTGCTCGACAAGGGGCACACGGGAGGAGGGTTCTTGTCTGGGTGCCAGGTAGGCAGCGCCGCCCGGGTCTCGTTTGAAGCTGGGCATCCCAAGCGGCGCTGAGCCATTTTGCTTATCACCTGCAGTGGTTGAGATATAAAGATCGTAATGAGGAGGTTATACTGGAAATTGAACCGCAAGATCAGCCGGGTGTATTCCGCGGGCGCTAAGGAGGAGCGGCGATCTCTGAACTGCGCTGTCTGGCGTGCGTGATGTCAAAATTGACGCTTCTGAATCGCCACATAGCCCCGTGGGTCAAACCCTAGACTGCCGCCGCTGCTGCCAGTCGGGCCTTTGTATGCTCAGCATTTCTGGGAGGAAGAACAGTCCTCTCAAGTGCAGAACATCGTTAGTGGCTGGGGAACTTGGCCTGCTCTACGCCGTGAGTGTCCGGCCTTTGCATTCCACCCATGCGGGACTGTTGCCGCCGCAACGTCCTCGCACAGCATGCCCCAAACAACTCCCTCACGTTCCAATTCCCACACATCAGTTACTTGCTGTTTGGCCCGCCCTGCCTTTGCAGGGCTGCATTGTCCTCCTTCGCATGGCGGTCAGCCTTTTGTTGGCGGCGGCAGTGACTAGCGGCTGCGTCGAGCGAGGTGGAGAGCAGGCGGCGGCAGCAGTGGGGCCTGCCGCTCGCAAAGGTGAACACCGCCACTGCCACAGCCACCTTAGTCAGTTGGCTGGTGTGCTGCCGTTACCTGAATGTTCCTTGCTTGCTCCATATATTCGTCTTTGCTGCCTGCCTGCCTGCCTTTCTGCCTTTCTGCTCCCATTTCTTGCCCCTAGCTGCTTGCCTGGTTGGTGATATTTTGCCAGAACAACACCACCGGGAGATGCCTCGCTGAATGTCTGGATTTTGCACAGCTTGATGCAGGCCGATGCCGTGCGGGACCACTTGCTGCTGAAAGTGTCCCTGTAGCAGGGGCTGGCTGCGGGAGTCGGCTGCCTGCATAGCACAGCAACTGCCACCAGAAACGTTTCATGGGCAGCAGGAGTTCACAGGTATGGTGCATGTGCTCGCCTGCAGCACACGGCCCCTTGGACTTGGGCGGCAGCAGCAGTTGCCAGCAGCAGTGATCTGCAGGGGGCAACAGGGCTGATTGATGTCGCTTCTGGCGGGATTTCTGCACTTTTATGGTGCACTTTGCAGGCAAGGAAGCAACCGCCAGGTGGAGGCCTGATACCATCATTGACCTGCTTGTCAGGTGGGCTCGTTTCATGTTGGTGGTTTCTTCTTCGCACATCTGCATTGCTCCCTTTGAAACCTGGTTGGTGGGTTGCGCTGGGTGCGACTTGGAGGGTGGGGTGGTGCTAGATGCGACTGTTGGCAATGCAGTGGCAGGTAAGCTGCAACTTTGTTTACTGCTGTCCGTTGCTTGCAGAGGAGCCTGAGGAGACTTGCTGCCGCAGCGTGTTCCGGCGCCTGCACCAGGCGTGCCCCACATGCCTTCCTGAGAGGCACAGCGCGAGTGTGATGTCCCAGGCAGTGGAAGCATAACTGCATCTTTCTGATGGATTTGCTATGGCTGGGTGCAGCCTGAGCAGCACGGGGTAGATAGAGGGTTGGGCACGCCCACGCTCGAGCACTCGGTCTGCAGCTGGCAGTCACAATCTTGTGACAGCAAGGCAGTTGTCACTGGAGTTCAATCTGTAGCCCATGAATCATCTGGAGTCTTTGTTGCAAGCGCCGTTTGTAATTATACTCTGCTACGCGTAACTCCAGCTTTTGTACGCCCTGTCCGCTAATCTGGTATCTCGATACGTCGGTCACAATAGAGGGATATGTTGAATGTAATTTTAGTAAACGCTTGGTGGTAATGTTACAATCTAGCTGTTGTGTATGTAGATTTTCTTGCGATACATCAAAACTGTATGTGACCACCCTCATTTCGGCAGGGTTGCTTCTGAGGTGTGGTTGGCGGCAGCCATCTCAAGGCAGGGCAGGCAGGCAGTTGCCAGCAAGCGCTTGGCTGGCCAAGGCTCAACTGTCTCTGGCAAAGGTGTTGGGGGGCATAGGACACTGACTAACGTTGGAGAAAGATATTAGAAACACACAAGGTGTAGGACAGACTCTGGTAGGCTCTGACTGGCAGGCAGGCTGGCAGGCGCCATAGAGCTGCTGCTGCCACCTGTGGTTCGCTCTCGGCAAATCCACAGCACCAGCGCAGCACTTCTGGCATGCAGCTAGATCTGGAGCTTGTCATGTGTTTACTCGGCTTCCAGCAGGCGCGAGTACTCCTTGAGCTCCCTGCAGAGGGTGAGCAGCTTAGAAGCGGCCACCGCGCTGTGGTGGTCTAGCACGGTCGTCATCTCTCGCGCCACTGCGTCACCGGCCCTGGTCATGCTCTGCCAGGCTGCCAAAGTAGGCTGACGGCTGGGTCGCCGTTGTCATCCATACCTGCCTGCACATGCCAAATGCCAACACCACACGTCACCCCTCAGGGTAGGCTGTGTGTGCCATTGCGCTCTGCAGTCACTGGTTATGAGTACCTGGATGCAGAGCCCTCCTTAGGCAGACAGATGCAAACAGGAGCCAAGTCATACACACCCAAAACACTCCACATCATGCCGGGCCACAAGCGGCGGCGGCAACGAAATGCGGCGCTGTGTGTGAAACAGCAAAGAATGCCCTGTGGATGTTGTTGGCACCCCTGGTGGAAGTAGTCGTCACCCATCCACATTCGCTGGAGTATCAAGCAAATGCGATTCCACACTGCCAGCATGCCACTGTGACTCGTGCCGACAACATCCACAGCGGTACTAGGCATTGCTGTGTGCTGCTAGCTGTGTTACTGGGGTGTGGATGTTGTCGGCACCTAGCAGCAACTACAACTTTCAACAGGCTGAAGTTTGTGGTGCAGCTGAGGCTTGAGCGGCCGGGTTGCCTCGGCTTCTATTCATGCCCTGCGTTCCCGCCTGTTAAATTCACCCCGCTCTCTGTTTACTCTCTTGAGGCTCACAGATATTAAATGCCATATCATATCTAGCAAGTGCTGCGCGTTTGTCAGGGTAGCTAGTGTGTTATGGTTGAAATGAAATAGCACTCAATCGCACCATGCGGGCTACTGTTGCGAACCCGCCACGGCCGCTGCTGTAGCTGCGATCTCTTTCCTCTCGCCTGCTGCCGCTTCTACTGTTGCATCTGCTGCTGTTTGGCCCTCCAAATTTGCTTGCTGCTGCTCCTGCTGCTGCTTCTGCTGCCGCTGCAATAAACCCCGCAGCTCTTCCAGCGTGCTCAGCATGGCATCCGAGCCGCTGCAGTACAGCCGCAACTTCGGCACATACCGCTTCATCTGCTGTTCTTCCTCCTTGCTGCACAACAATAATCGCAGCGGGCGGGACACAGTCTATGCAAAATCTGTGCTTCAATCTGAACAAGCTGGAGGCACGCCGGTGCCCTAGCTGGACTGGTGCAGCACAGCACAGCACAGCACAGCACTGCACAGCACAGCACTGCACTGCACTGCACTGCACTGCACTGCACTGTGCACAAGAATGGCTTCACTGCTGAAGGCGGCGCAGCAGGTGCGACAGGACACTCACGTTAGGCGCCCGCTGTTGCCGCACCCGCCCTCATGCTGCGGCTGAGCCCAGAGCTGCAGGATCTCCTGATGCACCGCATCGTCCCCGGCCGTGGCATCTATCCACCTGCAACCAGGCGGCAAGGCTAGCACGCAATTTTAGGGGTCGGCACAACAAAGGAGGGCAACCAACTGTGATAGAAGAAGGGCGGGCTAATCAATGTGCCCAATTGTTCGGCAGTGGGATGGGGAGCTACAAGAAGCGGACCAGCAGCTGAGGGGCAGAGGGGAGCATCTACTCAGCCCAGTGTTGGCTGATATGGTGTGTTGGCAAAGTCGTCTTACTGCGGCTTCTACTGCGAAGGAACCCAAGTTCATGCAGCATTGCACTGGTGCGGGAAGGGCTCGTGCAAGGGAGGTGCAGCTGCAGGTTCCCTCATGCGCTCTCTCGTCCACCTGGATATCACTGGCGGAGGAAGGGGGCTCTGCTGTAAAAGCCCCCATCCGCTCTGCCACCCACCTGAACATCTCCTCGTCTCTGAACCAGGACATTTGGCGGTGACAAAGCTGGCGGGATGCGGTTTGGATGGACTTGACCAGCTGAATCTGCAATACGTGGTGAGGCAAAGGCACACAGCAGGACGAGTGGGGTGACTGGCTATAATTTACACTGAGAACTGGGCAGGATGCATGGCTGGGCTGGCTAAGTACACCCAGCATACGCTGTGGCTGGTGCGTTGCAGCCAGCAGCGTGCCAGCAACCAGCTTGCCAACAACCTGCAGCCCCCTGGCATCTAGATACGTCTAGATTATACAGCAAGCGTGGCTACTGCATGCCAGTGCACTCACCACGCCCGCTTCGGTGGCGGTCCCTGCGGAGTCCACGTGGCAGCGCTGCAGGAAGTCCAGCGTCTGCCGGTATCCGATGGCTCGGCTGGCGCAGTTGCTGTTGGGGGCAACGCCCGCATCCAGCAGCATTTGGCATTCCTGCAAGGTGCGCAGCAGGGATCGTACGGCTTGGGAAAGATAAGCAAGCAGGCCAATGAACTTGCACACATGGGTGTAACATACAGACAGAGAGACACAGATGGCAGCATTGGGTTGCAACAACCGACTCCGCTGGCACCCCATCGAGCCCCAGCAACAGCCATGATCTGCATCAACACAAACAGTTCTTGCCCCTACTCGGTCTCACCTGCAGCAAGCCACCCGCCACCATCTCCTCAACGCGTTGGTCTATGCGGCGGTACAGCTCCAGGCGGGGGCGGTACAGGAAGAAGCAGCGGCAGTCGTAGTCGGTGGGAGCCGCCTCATCCAGGTTCTGTTCTGCAGATTCAGAAAGCAGGAACGTTGCACACAACAAAAAGCAAATAGATGAACAGCTGGTGCAGAGAAGCATCATGCAGTTTCTGCCGTGTACACATTGCAACAAGGGATGCAAGAACAAGGAGCAGCAAGCCGCGAATCAACAAACGGACGAGCGTGCCCAGCAACACTGCAGGCAGCAATACTGCCAATCCGACTGGTGGTAACAGCGGGCAGATGCGCATGCTGAAGCAAGACAGACAGGCAGAGAGGCAGCTAGTCATGCGCGGCCAATTGCAGCCAGCCGCATGCAACCAGGCAAACCACAGGCAGGCAGTGGCCTCTAATTTCCAACTAACCCGCCAGCGGCCGTCCGCCGTTCTGCAGCAGTATGTCGACCACGCGAGAGAGGCGGTAGGCGTTGTTGGGCTCCCCCCGCAGGCGATCAGCGCTGATTGGATCCCCCAGTGTCGCCACCAGCGCTGCACCTGCCTCCCAGCGCTCAGCCGGGGTCAGCGGTCGGCCCGCTGCTGCCTCGGCTTCTGCATATGCCTGCAACAGGCAACAGGCTTTCGGGTGAAACAGCTTACAGCAGTGTGATAGATAGTGCTCTGAGCTGCAGGACACTCTCAGAGTAAGAAACCAAAACAGGAATGAACGCAATGTCAGGCACCCCACCCCGGCAGCCAGCAACCTTCCAGCACGCCCATTCAGCAATTCAAACAGCCCAGCTCATCCCACTCAGTGCAGCCAGCTTATGCAGCTCCAGCTAACCAGCCAACCTGCGCATCCCCCTCTGTCAGCCTGCCCACCTGTTCCAGCCGCTTGTTGGCTGCTGCCTCGCTGGCGGGCGAGGAGGCGGGTGTGCTGGGCTTGCCCAGTATGAACCAGCGCAGGTAGAACCCCGTGCCGCCCACAACAATGGGTGTCTTGCCGCGCTGCAGGCAGAGAAAGGTGGATGTGTCGCATAAAGGATGAGCACGAAGACGGGAACTGGCAGCTGTTACTTATGCTATACCAATACTAATTGAGCCAATAGTATTTCTGTTTCTTGAACCTTTTGGGGCCTGTCTACTAGGGGCAGGGAAGCGCCAAAGTGATGACGAGCAACGCCCACATGCAGTGATGCTTGCTACAGCAAACCGCACGCATGGCAGGCCTGCTTTTTAGTGGTTTCAAGCTGCGACTCATTCCCCGTTCCACCCTTGCCAGACCTCCACAGCTCACCGACTGATGGCTGCATTTGCCATCAGCTGCAGATTCAGGCAACCGAGGGGTGGCGGTGCCACTTGCCTGCAGTATTTCCTCAGCTGCCTCCCGTGCCAGTACAAAGAAGTCGCCTGCAGAGAAGTCTTGCTGTGGCTCGAGGACATCCAGCAGGTGGTGGGGAATGCCGCGCCGCTCGCTAGATGCAATCTGCGAGACGGCAAGGTGTAGGCTGCCACATTGCATAATGCATGTTGTAGACCAGGCATGCCAGCCGTGTGAGGGTCTGGGTGTAACCTCCCAACAGAAGAACAACTGTTGTTACGGAGACGTGCGGCTTGGTAGCCGCTGCAGCACAGCAGGAAACAACTATTGCCTTCCCAAGCTTTCCAAACATTGGCTACCGCTGCCCGCACCTTGTCTGACCCAATGTCCAGCCCACGGTAGATTTGCACTGAGTCTGCGCTGATAACTTCGCCGTTCAGAGCCTCTGCAAGTGCCAGTGATGCCTTTGTCTTGCCCACAGCCGTAGGACCCGTGAGGATTAGCACCTTGGGACGGCCATCGCTTCCAGCGGCAGCGGCGGAGGCGCCGCCACTGCCGCTGGCGCACGCCATGGCCTTAGGCCGGCACGCCAGCGCCCTTAGCGAGTTCAGGCGGCAAGGAGAGATCTGCACCAGGCCTTTGCGGGCGCAAACCAGCATGCAGGGCTCCGAGATGGTGGCAGGTGGCTAGAACCCCGTGTGGCGGTTAAAACTGAATGTGAGCACAGCATAGATGAGAAGAGGAGGAGGACGGTTGATAAACGTGAGTGACATGAAGGGGGGTATGCGGCGACAGGCTGGCAGCGCTCTCTGCAGAGCTCCGGGCGGCCAGGTCTCTCGCATCCTCCCCCTACAAGGTTGGATGCCTATCCTGGGTCGACATTGCCATGCAGTAGCCTCTCAGCAGACTGAAAGCTGCGGTCCAGCACGGTTTTAACGCGGAGACAGCGTGTCCTCAGCTGCCGCTAGCTGGGCCAGGCCCCCACGGGGCCGCCGGCGCGGCACACTGGCCAGCTGGCATTCCGACCAGCTCAAACCTCTGGAAAGCCGAGCAAAATTGCACGGCTCTTCACCTCTTTCCTTGCGGTGCTTGTTTCTTGCAGTCTTGCGAGTGCAGAGGAGTTGAGCAAGTAACCGCCTCTCCCTGCTGCCGGGCCTACTCGGCGCCCCACCCACTGCGCTTGCACTCGAGCTCTCCTCGAACTCCTTAGATCTCGTTTTGGCCAACATTAGCGGGGTTGTTGCACCTCCCTGCAACCCCCAATTCTCCGCTTCGCCATCTCTCCCAAGGTCCCCTAACCCATGGAACCGTTCTATGCCGCCCTTTTCGGGGTGGCGGCCTTGATGGCAGCAGTGCTGGAGTATGGGAACAGGGCGGGTCGCAACGCGCCCGGCAACTCCACCCGGGAGTTCGCCATGTTCCGCAACAACTACCTGCTCGTGTACTCGCTGATGATGGGTGAGTAGCAGGCAATGCTTTGGGAAACCAACTTGGCTCGTCGTCCTGCGTCGTCTTGGGCAAGTGCAGCGGCGGTGCCGCCACCCGATGCTGCCTCCAACTCACGCCCTCTGCCTTGCTGTGTTGCAGCTGGAGATTGGCTGCAAGGGCCGTATGTGTATGCATTGTACCAGTACTATGGATTTGAGCGCGGTGACATCGGCAAGCTGTTCATCGCGGGCTTTGGGTCCTCAATGGTGTTTGGCACCATTGTCGGCAGCCTGGCCGACAAGCAGTGCGTCCGCGTTACGCTGAATCTTGGCTGCCCATTGCCTGCCAGCTTGTGACATTGTGTTGTCAATACGAAGCACTAGCGCTGCAACCTGTTGCCGCCGTTGCACATGTGAGCTGGGGGCATGGGCTGAACTTGTCAGGGGCACACAACTCACCTTCTCCATAGGTTCTCAAACCCCCTTTCCTTCCTGCTTCCCCGCTGGTGCCTGCAGCGGGCGTAAACGTGCGGCACTTACCTATTGCATCACTTACGCCCTTGGTTGCTTCACCAAGCACTTCAACAACTTCTGGGTGCTTGCGGCGGGGCGCCTGCTGTGCGGCATTGCCACCTCCCTCCTCTTCTCGGCTTTCGAGTCGTGGCTGGTAGCGGAGCACTTCAAGGTAAGAAAGCCGATCACTTGCAGATCTTGGTTTATAGTGTTCACGTTTAAGTACACCATGTTAGCACGTGATGGAAGCTGGCAGCACCTGTCACCAGGATGCAGTGCAGTTTGCATTGGCAAAGCAGCAGCCAACCAGCTGCCTGCCGGAGCAACCTGGGTCAGCCATGTGCAACTGATGCTGCCATCAAACACTGGCTTGCCTGGTCAATGCAAGATTTGCTGTTAAGATTTTCTAGCACCACACCTGCCCCGCCAAGGCACAGACAAACCCGCTTCCTCCAACGCAAACCTGTCTCCCCTTCGTGTCTCCCATTCTCGCTGCAGCGCGGCTATGCTGCTGACTGGCTAGGCAACACCTTCAGCCAGGCTGTGTTCCTGGGCAACGGAATGATGGCCATCCTGTCAGGTGCGCCTGCCTTCGGAGCGGCTGCTGGAGTCTCGCCTCTAGGCGCTGCCGATATACAGCTGTCTTGCTCTGCATGCGTGACATGCGTCCTTGCCGCTGTCTACCTTGTGACCCTGGTCAGTCGTCAACCAGGGGACCTATCACCATCTGCATTGTCCTATCAGTGCAGGTCTGGTGGCGCACACTCTGGTGGAGACCGCGTCGTGGGGGCCTGTGGCGCCCTTTGATGCTGCCGCTGTGGTGCTGACTGTGGGCGGCGTCATCATTCTTACATCCTGGACCGAAAACTACGGGGATGCCAGCGAGCACAGCAGCGCAACGGAGGGCTTCAAGAAGGCGGCAGCACTCATATGGAGCGGTGAGCCGGCAGCGCAGGTTGAACCACCCGGACAGTAGTGGCGCATCACAGGGTAGTGTTATAGAACTGCTGGAGGGGCGTTGTCGGCCGGTTGGGTTGCCAGCAGCGGTCTTGTATCTGCCACTGGGTGCTTGCGTGGTTGCCTGCCCACTTGTGCAGGCTCTGGCATGGAAACCCAACCTCGCCAAACCTTCTTGTGCCCAACTTATGCCGCAGAGCCCAAAATTGCGCTGCTGGGCGCAATGCAGTCCCTGTTTGAGGGCAGCATGTACACATTCGTATTCCTGTGGACCCCCGCACTCAGGTGGGCTGGCACTCTCTTCTCAACTGCTGCAACATCACCACATGGCTTGCTTCTGCTTAGCTGGCTCCCATGCCGCTAGCCTGTGCTGTTGTGTCCTGGCCAGTGCATGCCTGGCCATCTCTGTGATGTGCCACAGGTGTCAACCCAACGAGGCTATCTCAACAACCGCTACAGTCCATCCCAGTTTTCTGATTGACAAGTGCTGCGATCTGCCTCTTCCCTCTGCAGCCCAAAGGGCGAGCACATTCCCCACGGCATGATCTTTGCCTGCTTTATGGTGTCTTCAATGGTTGGTTCTGCCATTGCGGGCAAGTTGCTGGCCAACAACAGCAAGTGAGTTTTCGTGCGCAGAGATTGCAACCAGGGTGGAAAGGTGTCAATGCACCGCCTGATTTGTTGCCGCGGTGCATGGGCATG
Source organism: Ettlia oleoabundans (assembly GCA_019693395.1). Taxonomy (NCBI): domain Eukaryota; kingdom Viridiplantae; phylum Chlorophyta; class Chlorophyceae; order Chlamydomonadales; genus Ettlia; species Ettlia oleoabundans. The sequence continues at coordinate 21,952 of JAAMXP010003937.1, read as the reverse complement.
CGTGCGTGGCATTTTTTAGGCTGGCTCTTACCTTCCAAGCCCTTTTGTTACCAATGTCCGCTCACTCTCGTAGTATCCCACCACCGCTTGCCTCCACTTTACCACCCTCCCCATGGCCGGTGCAGGTTCAAGGTGGAGCGGTACATGCAGGTGGTGTTTGGCCTGTCGGCTTGCTGCCTCTTTGTGCCAGTGCTCTACCACCAGACCTCCACCAAGGACGTCGCCCCTGGCACAGAGTGAGCCGGCTGACATCATGCTGGGAGCCTGCTTGATTGCGTTGCATCTGCACTGCTGCTTTACTGCCTGCCTGCCTGCCTTCCTCTTGCTGTTGAGCCAAGGCGGAGGGGGAACTTGCGCAGGTTCTACGCATTGCTTTGCAGAGCCGGCATGCTTCGCAGCCCTCTCCTTGTTTTCCGGCCATTTGGTTGGCTGCCATGGCCTGCCAATTGCAGTCGTGTAGCTACCAGCCGTCCACCTCATCATCCTTCTTGCTTCTTGCCCTTTGGCTTGGCCGCCATGCAGGGCCGGCGGCATTACCTCAGAGGGCAAGGTGCAGCTGGTGGCCTTCTGCCTGTTTGAGGTGCTAGTGGGAATCTTCTGGCCATCTATGATGACCATGCGCAGGTGGGTTTGAGGGCAGGTATGATGAGTGGTGTGGTTTGAACTGTGTTCATGTGCCACGGTGCGCTAGCATTAGTGCACACGGGTATTTTTTTTGGCGGTGGCAGTGACAAGCAACACTGCCCTCAGCGCGTTTCTGGCCAGCCACCGTGCGCTTGTATAATTTTTACCGCCTCATGCACCACCTCTGTCCCGCAGTGCCTATGTGCCGGAGGAGATGCGTAGCACCATCATTAACTTCTTCCGCATCCCGCTGAACCTGTTCGTTTGCGTGGTGCTTTACAACGTGAGACATAAATGCCTGGCGGTTCTGCGTGATGCTTGTGCTTGGCCTTGGTTTGTAATTATAAGGCAGGAAGGCTGCATTGGTTGGCAGATGAGATGGGTGGAGTTGGCTTGCAATGGCAGACAAATCACGCGGGGTGGAAGGAAACATACCACCTACATAGGTGTGTGATTGACTCTGTACACCGCCCACCCCCACGTATTTGTTCTCTGCAGGTGAGTACGATAGGGCTTGGGATCACATTTAGCATGTCAGCCTCACTCATGGCAGCTGCTGCAGTTTGTTGCTGGCACTTCTACCAGCTGACGGTGGTTGTGCCGCTGCTGCGTGCGAGAAGGCAGCATCGCATGTCACAGCATGGGCAGCATGCGCAGCACGTACCACTGCAGCAAGTACCATTGCAGCAGCAAGTGGCGCAGCAGCTGCAGCAGGCAGTAGGGTTTCAGCAGTACACCGTAGAACCCTGGCAGGGGACGGCTTCAAAAGCGGGCCCCGGGGCAGTTGCCCTTCGCAGCCCCCGCCTTGTCAGCGGCGCACCAAGTGGCAGCAGCACGCCACGGCGTCCAGCCAGTGCTGGCAGCCCCCGTCATTACGGCTAGCAGCTATGCGCGGGGCTGAGGCAGGGGCAGTGTGGATGGTTGCATCTGTGGCACAGCTGCCTTCAGACCCAGCGTGTGTGCTGTGTTGCGCTGCCACCCGCCCACCGTCTCTGGCTCGCCCTGCCTCCCCCGTCTGCCGCCTGCGCGTGCAGGTGAGCTCCTTCCCGCTGGCCACCATGTTTGGCATGTGCTCCGTCTTCCTGCTCGTCTGTCTCGCCTGCCAGCGGCAGTTTGCCTCCATCGTGCACTATGAGCAGGTGGGCAGTGGGCACAGGGACCACCCTGGGGCTGCTATGTGTCGCTGGCCTTCCTGAAATTGAGCTTGTTTTGATTGCGCATGTTGGTTTTGGTTGCGAAGTTTGCACTGCAGCTAGAGTTTTCTATGCATGCGCCGACCAATCCTGTGCTGCCTGGTGCCCGCTGCTCTCCCCCACCACCACATGTGCTGCTCTCTCTCTGCAGGCAGGATCGCACTTTGATGAGGACGTTCAGCCACATCTGGAGTCTGGCAAGGGAGTGGAGTTCTCCAAACTGCCCACCAGCGAACCGGAGGGCAGCTCAGTGTCAGTGGGTGCAGCTGCCAGCAAACCGGGGCCACCTTCTTGATCCGCCTCGCGTGGAGTTGTTTTGCAGCAAGATCAGGCGGGGACTGCACACTTTCTTTCAGCACCGTTGCATCACTTGTTAAGCCGCCATTCGTGGCTTGTGGCAGTGTCTACAAACAGATGCCCAGGGTAGGGTTCCTGCTCCCAATCAACGAGCTCGAGGGCCCTTCTTCCTGTTTCTTGTCCAGTTCAATGCAACCCTTCCAACTTTGTTACCCTCATTCCCGTACTGCCGCCCAACTGAGCAGTGGTGATCGCACCCAAGTAAAATTGCTCATGGCACAGCAAGGGGATGGCTCGAGGCCCGGCAGGTCTCAACAGCCGAATGCTGGGCGACACAACGTTGCGGCGGCGGGAAAGCTGGACGGGCACGCGTGCGCTGTGACGGCAAGCCTTTCAAAGCAAGCGTTTGGCAATGCCTGATTACAAAGCATCCGACGGTGCCGTGATGCATTTTTATATGCGTATTTATAAGCCGCCGCACGGTTGTAGTAGCGGTTCAGCCCCCGTCCCCTGCTGCTCTGTGCCTCAAAACCCAAATCGAAAAAGCTAATGGTTATTACCACGGCAGTGTGCGGTCTCAGGGCTCACCATACCCTGAACGTCCGACGTGTAGAGACACTTATATGCGCTGACGGCACCGCGTCAGCCGGACCATTTTAGCCTTCGTTTCTCTACCGCCTCTATCTCGTATACTCTTCAACCCGCGCGGCGACGGGTCTGTGTCCCCCTCTCACGAGACCCAAATTGAGTCGGTAGCGCCGCGTTACGAGCCTCACGGTCTGCTCCCTATTGGCCTAGAAGTGCTCTATCTAGATGAAACCTTTGTGTCGGATGGTGGTCGGCATCGAACACCCTGTAGGCCCGTTGAGCAGCTGCAACGCCGTCGGCGGCGGCGGAGGCGCCGTCGCATGCCGCGGCTGCCACAGCTGTGACCTGGCCAGTGCAAACCCTCAGGTGCGTGAAATCCCCGCTGCCTTATGACTGTTAGTCACACGCTGGGTCGCTGCCGCCCCTCTACGTAGGCCACTGCCGGCCGCCGCTGTGTTACTACCACCTCGCTGAATCAGCATCCTGCGCAGCCGTCTTCCCCAATCTGCACAACATAAATTCAGTCAGTATCAATACAATCATTATCGCTTTGTCATGCAGGTTCTCCATGATCCTCAGCCTTTTCCGCACCAGCTGGCTCAGTCCATCCCAGAGCGCTTGCGCCCCGCAACCCCGCCGCCACTGGAGCCCGTGGCGACGGCTGTCACGGCGGCAGCCTTCACAAGTGTGCAGCTCCGTGGAACAGCCTTGGTTGCACCTTCAGCCGCTTCACAGCTTCCCCTGGAACTGCTGGCACTCGTGCTGGAGCTGGTACTGGCTGACGACGTCGCACAGCAGCGCAGGCAAGCACGGGTTGCCATGGAAAGCCAGCCCCACATTGGCAGCGGGTGTCACGGCAACAGCTGGACCTGCTTTCGTTTGCAATTGACCATTACCCACACATCACTCTTAGCTCTCACATGCGCACACACCTACCCTCCGCCCCATCCACTCAACTGTCCACCCACCCAACATCACTGCAGGCACGTGATCCAGTTTGTGAGCAAGTTGTGGCTGGCGGCGTACCGCTCGGTGGCGTACCGCCGCGTCTGCCTGCACGTGGGTGCTGCCCTGCGCCACCTGCAGCACCAGCGGGAACTTTGCGAGGGCGCCGCGACAGCTGCACTGCTGCAGGGGCTGGCTGTGAGGCTGCCTCACGCTGCAGAGGTGGTGCTTAGCGGCATCCCGCCGCCGCCACCAGCGGCACAGCATTCTACGCACCAGCAACAGCACATGCAGCAGCGCCAGCCCTGGGGCCAGCCATATGCCGCCTCCCAGCAGCACCTGCGCTGGCAGCTGGGCGAGTTGCTTCTGGCGGCTCTGGGTGGCAGCTGCCGTCTGCGCCAGCTCTTCGTCGACTACCTGCCCCACCTGCCGTTGCTGCTGACAAGTCGGGTGCATGCGGCGGCACCGCCGCTGGGGCTCCCCGGCCTGGAGCGCTTGGGGGTGACAGCTCTGCCGGCGACGGAGCTTTTGCGGCACCTGCCGCTGCTGCAGCGCATGCCGGTGCACTTGCTGGCCATCTGCGACGCCGCGTGTCTGTCAAACGAAGAAAGCACGGCACTGGCGCACGCCCTTAGCAGCCTGCCACACCTGTTCAGCCTGTCCCTTGGCGGCAGCGCAGCCGCCAGGCAGGCACATGTTGTCGCCGCTGCTGCTGGCAACCACATGCCGCCTGCCGCCACCGATCATCCAGCCGGCCAACTGCCGCCGCTTGAGCCTATGCATCAGCACCCACATTCGCCGCAACGGCCAGTGGGCGTGTGCCTTCCCAGCCTTGAACTCGTGGCTGCAGCAGCCGGGCTGCCCGCCCTGCAGCAGCTGGAGCTGTCCCTGACATTCAGCAAGCAGCAGTCGACAGTACAGCAGCAGTACCTGCACCAGCTGGGGGCCGTACTGCACCAGGAGCGCCGACAGCGGGAGGCAAAGGGCGCGGCCGCCACTGATGGCGCCTGCTCCTGCGCCTCCGCTCCTGATAGTCGCGCACACCCACACTTGCCATCGTGCGCCTGTGCTGGCAGCCACGGCAGCCGAGTGTCAGTCACTGTTCACGAGCACGTGCAAGGCGACCTTTCTGCAGGTAGGGGAAAGCACTAGCTCAGTCGCAGCATGCTAGTGCTAGCCTGCCTCGTTCCTCTTGTTGCCTCCTACCTTGCCCTGCAATCAGCTCCCTGCATCACAATAGACCTGCACTAGCTGCAGCAGCTGATGCTGCTTTGCTTTTAGATATGCCTGCCTTGCAACCTCATACCCTGCGTTATGTTGCCTGGTCGTAACCCCTCCTCATTGCCTCCCTCTGTTGCACTTTCCCCCTTGTGGCCTCCTCCCTCGACCTCATGCGGCTGTCCCTTTGTCTTGCAGCTTGAACTTCTTGCTGCTGTTACCTTGCCCTGCAGTCCCGGTGGCCTCCTGCTCCCTCAACCTTGACTGGGACGATGATTCAAACCCGATAGAGGCAAGCCACGCTGTGCTGTGCTGCCTTGATTGTTAGCCTGCCGCATGTAGATCTCCAGTCATCATGCTGCATGCATTCTGGAGCCTGCCGCATGTAGATCTCCAGTCATCATGCTGCATGCATTCTGGAGCCTGCCGCATGTAGATCTCCAGCATCGTGCTGCATGCATTCTGGAGCCTGCCGCATGTAGATCTCCAGTCATCGTGCTGCATGCATTCTGAGACTTGTTGCCATTAGTTGGTGCCCTTGAGCCCTACGTTTGCTTTTGCCACGAAACTGCCAGCTTGTAACGCATGCAGCCTAACATCCTGCCCCAATCCAACCTTGCCGGTCTTGCAGGTTTGGCAGTGCAGCACGCTGCGCCGGCTGCGCATTGCAGCGCAGCTGCCGCTGCAGGCTGGGCTGTTCCGCCCCGCCCGCTTGGCGGCGCTGCAGGTGCTGGATGTGGCGGGCTGCTGCTACATCCCAGCCTACTTCGCCGAGGCGTTGTGCAGCATGCAGCAGGTGAGCTTGGCTGGCACAGTTAGGCTTTCTTCTGCTCTCGGTTGGCTGTTCATCAGGTTATAGACTAACACGGCAGTAGCGACTGCAGGGCATCATAGCAGCAGGCAGATTGGGTTATTGGGCAGCGCGGTGTACATTGTCTGGAGCTAGCACCACAGCACACTGTGGTGGTTGTTCTGCATCTTGGCAAGCGCGCATGTGGAGCCCTACGTGCGCCGCATTGAGGTTTGTATTGAGCCTAATACCAAGCTGACTCAGCGGATTGCCTGTACTGCCTGACCTGCAGTTGTACCGCCTGGCTCTGAGCGATTGCCAGCTGGAGGCGGTGGCTGGCGTGCCATGGCAGCAGGTGAGCCTCAGGTTTTGTGTGACAGGTGAAGCTGGGCAAATTGCAGGGCATTTGTGTCCGATGGATTGGTGTGGGTATGGTGCAGAATTCTCTTGGGCTGCTGCTTGTATTCACCTGCCGCGCCCGTCATGTGCAGGTTCTGCCCAGCCTGCCGTCCCTTCAGGAGGTGGCGGTGGAGCGCTGCTGCGGCGCTGCGCTGCTGCCCACGCTGTGGGTCGGCCTGGCAGGCTGCAGCCAGCTGCGCAGCCTGCGCATCACCGGCGTGTCAGCCGGCGGGGGCCTGCCGCCTGCCACCGCCCTCAACCTGGTGCAGATGCTGCCGGCTGCCGTGGCGGCGGCAGCTGGTGCCCCTGTGGGTAATACCATGCTGGGCTGGCAGCACCTGTTGGTGCCGCTGCCGCCTGCGTCAGCGCCCTTCCCCGCCGGCTTCACCTTCGGCCAGGGTGGTGCCACATGCGCGTCGCCTGCCACCTCCTGCGGCATACCAGACTGCATTGCGCTGCTGCAGCAGCTGCGCCTGCTGGACCTGAGCCACAACGGGCTGCACTCTGTGCCGGACTCGCTGTCCTGGTGCCAGCAGCTGACGTCGGTGGCTCTGCGCGGCAACAGGTGGGGGCCTAGTGGGGCTGCGAGGCCAGCAATGAATGGGCTCATCATCACTGTCTATCGCTGGCACGCACATGTATGGATGGATAGTCACGGTTGCCCTTCTTGCACGACTATCTAGGAGTTATGGCGGCCCAAACTGTTTGTTGCCGTCTGCTCTTGGTGTCGCCTACCAAGCTGTATGCTCAGCACCCGTGTCTATCCGGAGCTGCCACTCGCCAATTCAACCCAGCACTAATGCTCCGCTTCTGTCTTCCCTGACTGCAGGCTGCAGGCCACGCCACGTGGAGTGGCCGCTTTGGGTGGGCTGCGCAAGCTGGACTTGAGCTGCAATCAGGCAAGTAGTGGGCCAGGGCTGGCTTGACTGTGCACATAGGAAGCTCAGCTGTGCAAGCTGTATGCTGTGTATTCGCCCTGCTACGTGCATAGTTAGAACCAGCACCTGTACACCACCAGCTCAACGTGCACATCGGCCTGATCAGAGTTGCTGGCTGTACCTCCAGCCCACCCACATTCCTGCTCACCCTCCTGCACAGCTGCCTGCCCGCCAATTGACGTGCATATCCTGCTGCCCCCTATGTGCAGCTGACTTGGCTGGAGGATGGGCCCTACCTGCGGCACCTTGAGGAGCTGCTGCTTGGCTCCAACCTGCCACTGCTGCCCAACAAGCTGCCTGCCACTCTGCTGCACGCACGCCGCCTGAGGCGCCTGGACCTGCCGCTGTGGTGGCAGCTGGCGGGCACCACGCAGCTGGATGATGTGCTGCTGGCGCACATGCCCTGGCTGGTTCTAGAGCGTAGCTAGTTGCTGGCTGGCTGGCTGGATCCGCGGTAGAGCTACCGTGCTGCCTCCAGCCGGCCTTTAAGGTTGGCGCTGAGCCTGGTACAAGGTTGCAGCTGCCGTCCCAAGACCTTGGAATGTCCAGCTGCTCACCATGCACAGCTGGACACCTTAACACTACGGGAAGAACATTCCCATGTGGAACCGAGCAACTGAGTGAGGAAGGGCGCCACCCCCCACGCACGCGGTGGCCTGAGAGCCTGAGAGCAACAAGTTTGATTGCCACTTTCTGGCATGCCTCTTTTTGATTCAACCTCTCAATTGAGTTACTAGTAGCTTCCCCCAAGACCACTTTTTTAGTAAATGCCAGTTAGTCCTGATTGACCCAGCATGCATGTGTATGCCAGTATGAATGCATACTTTTTCCACAAACACACACATGCCGCATGTGCGTGCACTTTCCCGCACTTTCCGAGGGATCGCTCCGCCGCTCCACTGTGCGCTGAGCGCCACGATAGTCATCCATCTTTTTGCGGTATTTGTTTCCACTTTGATGCATTGCTCGTTTTCTCGTCCCCTGGCCAACTCACAGGCAGCAACCCCAACAAATGTGCCAGTTCCTTGTCCATGCTTTCCTCACTTTTCTCTGGGCACATCCGCCCGTACAATGCACTACTTGAGCGCCTCCGCACTTTATATACTCAAGACCCATCTCCCTTTCTCTCTCTTAGGCCAAATCACCCTTCGCCACCTTTGGGGGTGTTGCTCTTGCCGCGACTGGTCGCTGCATCTGCATCCCACAGTTGCGTGAACGCTCATGCATGCCAACCCAATCCAACATGTGCTGGCTAGCCAAGCTCGTGCTTACTGCCTGCCGTCCTTTCAAAGGCATTTCGACGGCATGGGCACCTGCATGGTGCATGTGGATATGCGGTTTGACCACACAGCCTTATTGCCTGCTTCTTTCCCCACATCGGCGGCTTCTCGTACCTGCCTTTTTGTCCCGCTATTCAAAAAACAAAAAAAGCATCGCCTGCTCCCAATTCCTTTCAGGACTTTCCTTCACACAACAGATTGGAAAGATGCCCCGAATTCCTTTCTATTATGTTTTACATATTGCTTTCCTGTTGTTTTGCTGTTTAGCGCGTGTTTGGCATTGCTGATGTGGCAACAGCGTGCATGCCTGATTTAATAGCCGCTCACGTGCCTTCACAACTTGTCAGGATCTTTGGCTGAGTAATAAAGTTAAGCCGTGCCGCAACGTGCCCAAGTTCAACAGCATTCCAGTCTGGTGACAGCAGCCTGACGTGCCTTCAACGTTCAACAGTCAACTGTGCTTTCGCTCCGCGCTGCGGTTCAGTTGTTATTGCTGCCCAGCTTAGGATGGCTCAGCCTGTGCGACAACTGCATGTAGCCTTTGTCTGCAAAAAGTGTGGCAGCATCAGTTTATCAATCAGCTGCGCATGCAGCAGTGCTGCACGTCGCCGCTTGGAACCAGTAAAAATAAGTATCTGCCAGGAGCATTTGTAAGAGTGCATGACAGTTTCTGCCGCACTCACATTAAGCGCTGCCGTGCAGCTTCCGGCTCCAAGCAGGAGAAGCCCTCGATGCGCACACGTAGCGTCAGGTTGACGTCCCGTGTGCAAAACTCCACCTGTGCACGAGACCAGGGTGATCACTGATTGATGGGGAGGAGGCAGGTCAGCGGCTAAGTGGGAGCTAGCAAGGCTGCATTGGCACAATACAGCAACATGTCACCATTGTAAACTATTCATTGCTGATATTGGCAGGGCGAGGGAGATGAGCAGGCACTCTGCGCAGTGTTGCAACGCTGCATGTGTTCAGGCATGCGGCCATGCACAACATGAATACTGACAAGCGCCAACCACCAGCTGCGCAGAAACTCCACAATGTCAACGCACACCTGCGCCCCACGTGCTCGGAAGTAGAGCAGGCAGTCCAGGATGCCATCGTCGTTGCGCCGCAGCTGACAGCGGTACAGCTCATCCTCCCTGCGGTACCGGTGAAATCAAGCGGTGCATGCAATCTGCACAACAGCAGCTTGCAAGGGTCCAGCTGCCCCTAGGGCCGTTCCTCTGCTGACTTCCTCAACCCACACCCAAGGCGTATTCTTCCTTTCCAGCTGCGCTTGGATGAAGTAATAGAAACCGTGCATAGCCAGCTAACACAACAAACATAAGCAGCAGCCCCACGCCTGCTACCACTGGACTTGGACAACTAGTCCCTGCCCCTCACACCTCTGGCCCCGCAGTTGCGAGGAGCCCTGCATGTCTGCCAGCCGCTTGATTGCACGCCGTGCCCACAGCCCCCTGAACAGGCATTTCTTCAGACCATCAAGCTCCCGTAGCACAGCCTGCAGGGGATCAAAAGGCCACAGCAGGGGCATGGTAGGGCAGTATGTGTGGCTGTTAACGAGGTGATTTCAAGGAAAGCCGTGCTTGTGCCCCCATCGGGGCACACCCACAGAGGCTGTGGAGAATGGCTAGGTTGACTGCAGCAGGCGAGCTGCTAGTTGGGTGAAGGCGAGAGCCTGAGGTGGGCCGGCACCTAGAGACAAGGTCAAAGGCTGAGAGTTGCAGCATCACCAGAAAATAAAAAGTGGCAGAAGAAGGGTGCGGGTGTCTAATCACCAGCGGTAATAAGAAGCGCAGGTCGGTACAGCCGCTGGCCAGCAGCCGCTTCCAGCAATCCCTGCAATGCGTGTGCAGCGAGCGGACCATACCAAAGGCAGCACAAGGGACTGGAGATGAGGGAGGTCCACATAAACAGCCTGCAGGATGGCAGCAAGCAGGTGGACGCGCTAACATGAACGCCGCCATCAACAAACCAGCCAGGCGGGGCTCACTGGATAATTTTGACCTGGTCCATCCACACATTGGTGTCCCAGCACAGGTAAGTGATTCCAGCCTCGCTGGCGGTTGGGCTGCAGAAAAGTGGGCGACGAAGGGGCGGTACTATTAAGGCTAAAGCAACACAGCCTGCAGAGCTACCAGACTACCGGCAGAGTGGCCTCAAGGCATATGGGCTGCCAGGAAACGAAGGAGGAGAGAGCCCGGCAAGGCAAGACGAAATCGAGGCGGTGAGCTGTCAGAAGGGCAGCCTGGGGCTTGGTTGCGCTGGATTGTACAACTGCATGTGCACGCAAAGATGTTTGACAGCGGGCGTCTTGCCTGTGGTGGCCCTCCGCCCCTGCTGCGGCCAGCGGCGCCTGTTGGTGCTGCATGGAGTGCAGGCACAGCGTGAGCTGGCCCAGCTTGGAGGAAAGTGCTGCCAGCTGACGCTCCATGTCAGCAGCCGCTGAGCTGGCGGGCTGCGAGGCGCTGGCTCCTGCATTGCAATCAGGACCCGTTGAATCACCTCTCAGCAGTTAGCCTGGTCTTAGTCAACATAGTCACGCGCAAACCCGAAGCGCCCAAGCGCCAACAATGCGCAAGCGCAAACCCTCCTCATTCTTTGCCTCAAAGGCCAGCAGCCGCAGTGGCTGTTGCTTGCAGAAGCGAAGCAATAGATGGCGCACCCGGGGTTGCTTTGCTGCCGCTGACTGCTGTGTCAGCACCCCCACCCCCACCGCCGCTGGCACCCTCGCGCTCTGCCACACTCAGCCGGCCCAGCTTGCGGTGCAGGTTGGCTGCCTCAGCCGACATGCTCTCCATCAGGCTGGCCAGTGACAGCTGCGCCTCCCGCACACCCGCTGGCGCAGCCGATGAAGATGCGACAGCAGCACAGCGCCTGCGCCACAATGACAGATGGTCGGTTGAGTATTGTAGACATGGCCGCCCACCATTGTGGCCTGCACATGTCTCCTTCTGGCTGTCAAACACATGGCGCATGCCTTGACAGTATTATCGGTGAACGGCAACATGTGGGCAGGTGCCGCTTTAGCAGCGCCGTCCGCGAGAGGATTCTTAGCCGTGGCACCAGGGCGCCCCTCCTTACCTCTTGCTGGCAGCCACGCCCCCGCCTACACGGCGTAGCGGCTCACCGCTACGCCGCCGCCCTGTACCTCGCCGCCGGCTTCTGCTGCGGTAGCGCCAACGCTGCGACCTCTGCCGTCGCTGGTGCCGTTGCCGTCCCTCATCTTCACCACCGCTGCTGCTGCTTCCACTGCTGCAACTGCATCTAGAGTCAGCGCTGCTGCAGCTCAGGCTTCGCTCTCGATGCCACCTGTGGCTGTGCCTGTAGCTCCTACCACTGCTGCGCCCCCTGCTGCCATCACGCCCTGCCCCCACCCGCCAACTCTGCCTGCTGTAGCTGCCTCCGCTGCGACCCCGGCTGCTATAACTAACAATGCTATCAGCACCGTCATAGCTGTCCCGACGGGGGTTACCCTGCCGGTGCTCTCGATGTTGCCCGGCAAGGGAGGGTGGCCCACCACCATAGCTCCTGCCACTGCGAAGCGGCACGCTGCTGCTGTTTTCTGCTCCAGTTAGCTCCCCTTCTTCTGGCTCCGAGTCAGCAGCACCTGCCTCACAAGCATCATCTGTACGTTCTACCCGCTGAGCAAGCTGTGCACCTGCACCAAAACCAGGTGGCACCTGCTCCTGCACCTCATCATTGGCTGAACTACAAATCGGCACATCTGCCGCTGCTACACCAAAACCAGGTGGCACCTGCTCCTGCTCCTCATCGCTGGTGGAACTGCCAACAGCTGCAGCTGCCGCTGATGCCTTCTTTGCCTCCCATAACCGCTGAATGAAGGCTGGTACCATTGGCCCGCTGCTCTTGGTGGTGCTGGCAGGCAGCGGTGGGGTTGGGGTGGGAAGCGGCGGGGCTGGCGGGTTTCCTGCGCTGGTTGGCGCGGGTGAGCCATCAGGCGGGGGAGGCACCGGGGATGGCTTTGCCGGCAGGGGTGGCGGCGTGCTGGTAGGCAAAGGCGGAGGAGGCGTCTCGCGTGGGAGAGTCGTGGGTGGGCTGCCTGCAGAGCAGCAGCAGCAGCAATATGTGGAGATAAGATCTTAGCATGACAGCTGGACCTCCAGCCGCCTAGCATATTGGACTGATGAGTAATTTACGGCTGCTGGTGCATGCAGCTCGACATGTGACCAGCTGTTCAGTGATAACCACTAAACAGATTTGGCACAAAGCACCCTATGCCGCGCTGCATTGAACCTTGGCCAGGGCTGCCTGCTTCTGCTTCCAGCCCCTGGCACTGACCTGCCTGCTGCATGTGCTGCTGCTGCGGCTTTTGCATGCCAGGCTGCATTGGGAGCGGCGGCAGCGCTGCTGGGCGGCGTTGTGAATGTGTGGCTTGCTTGCCGCCAGCCACTGGGGTGCTAAGCTCCATGGGAACCTCAGCTGGTGAGCGGTTCGGTGAGGTGGCAGCTGGGGCAGCTGGTGCTCCTTTCAACGAGCTACTAGCAGGTGCTGCGCACGCTCGCTCCAGCGGAGCAGTGCTGTGGGGCTGAGGCAGCTGCAGGGGCGGGTAGTGGGCGGGTGGCTGCTGCTGCGGGGATGGCCACTGGTCTCTGTGCCACCCGGGGGCCTCTGGTGGCATGCGAGGCTGCCGCTGAAGCTGCCAATGTGACTCCCACTGCTGCTGGTGGTGTGACTGCCAGTGCGGCTGCCAACAATGCTGCTGGTGGTGCCAGGGGGGCGGCGGCTGGGAGCTAAAACACCTGTCCTCAAACGGCGGCGGCGGCAGGTGGTGCCAGCTGCTGTGCTCGCCAGCATCCAGTGGCCAGCCATAGCTTGGTTGCTCCCTGTATCGCTCCCAGGGATCATGGCCCGCAGGAGGATCCCAAAAATACCCCCCGCAGGAGTAGCCCGGCGACAGCTCGGGGGCCTGCGGCCCGGCGCCGCTCAGCTTGATGCGTAGGCTGCCATCAACTCTGAATGCCGTGCGGCCCGGCATGGCTGCCGAATTTGAGAAGCTCACTCGAGGGTTTTGATCGGGCTGGATTGTGCAGCACAGTGCTCCTTATACATCATGAATTTCATACTCTTTGATCCGTAATGCTGAAACACGATAGGCAGGACCAGGGCGGAAGAGCCAACTGCGCTATTCCCCGCTGCGCACGCTGTTGACATGCACGGGCGCCCTGTGGTCATGCTGATCCAAACGGCCAGTGAAGGCTGATGTCTAAGAAAGGTTGAAAGTGAAGGTCAGCATTGAAGATGGCAACTACACAAGTAGGGGTGCGGCGAATCCCAGTGCAGAAGGCAACAGCCAAGGTGAAGATCAACTAATTGGCCTCTGGCGTTGTCGCGTCTGCAGCTGCATGCTCCCCATCGCCATTACTAACATCGCTTCCTCCTCCACTGCCATACAGCTGCCATGCCAAACTGCCAAATTGCTGCAGAGTGAGGTCTTGGGCGCGCACCTCCGACCCCAATCCAACCGCCTCTAACGCCGCTGCCACCTCAGCAGGCTCATGCAGCGGGCGGAGCGAGTTACGCAGTACCTTGCGCCGCTGGCTAAAAGCCTTCTTCACCTGTACACAAGTATGAAAATTAGTAAAACGGCGGCTTGAACGGCAGAAAACATAAAACAGTTGGGGGGCCGACGTACACCTGCACGGCTGATTGTGTGCCTTGGCGCATCCCAAAGCAAAAAACGCCAAAACAATCTAGACACTGGCTGTGAAACTCCCGCCTCACCAGCTTCAAGAAATCGTGCTCCGCAGGGACGCGCAGGCGCTGCTCCGGCGGTGTGAGGTCAAAGCGCACAACAGCGCCGTGCACCTTGGGGGCAGGGTGGTACTTGAGGCGGTCGATGCGGAACCTGCGGGGGACGAGGGACATGGTTGGGTAACACTGCTGCTAGTAACCAGGGTTATTCACGGCTTATGATGGCAAGTTAGTCTCCCTTATTTCATTCAACCCATTGCACGGGGGTTCTTATCAAGTCAGGCATGGAAACACCAGCAACGCCCGCAGAGACAATAGCAGACTGCAGCAAACCATACAGCTTGGCACCCTGAGCAAGGGCTCGCTACTCACAACAAGCATATGCCCGGGCTAGAGTCATAGCGGCATTTCCTCACAGATATTTGGCTTGGCTGTAGTACTGCGTCAGCAAGTTCATGGCCCGCCAGTCAGCAGCTCCAGGGTCCTGCTGAGTTAGCCGCAACCCCACCTCGTCCTGCAGTCCCCCAGGCGCAGCGGCAGCCAGTGGGATTGAGGGGTGGGAGGGCAGGCCGAGGTGGAACACGAACAACACACTTGCCAGGAGAAGCCTGACGCTGTATCCTTACTACTACAACACACGGCACTCCAGGCAGGAGCAGGAGGCTAGCCAAGGCAGCAGCCCGCGAGCCGCGCCTCCTTGCACTTGATTTGTGCCCCTGGTTCTTTCCCCACCTGCAGCATGAAGTACAGTGCAGATATGGCGTCCCCACGTGGCAGCATTAGACCGAGGCAGTCCTTGGTGATGTAGTACGGCAGGTTGGCAACAACCTTGACCTTGTGCTGGCCTTGCTGCCGCCCCAGCTGCGGTTGTTGCTGTTGCAACAGCCCGCCAGGTGACGGCTGCTGCACATCCTGTGGGTGCGGCCTGGACTCTCCCTCAGTGGCTGCTGCTGCTGTAAAATCCGTCGCGGCCGCTGGTAGTGCCTGCTCCTCTCCCTGCTGCGCGGCCAGCCAGGCCTGGCGGTGCCGTTGCATGCCCGGCAGCAGCTGGTCAAGGTTTTGGCGCAGGATGTCGCCACACACCAGACGCAGCTCTGGCACCTGCGGCAGCAAGACGGGCCAGCAAAGCGCTGACCCCAGTCAACCAGCTGTGACCAGGACAAATGCAAAGTGTTTGGCTTGCATGCCACCGCTAGTGGCTGTGCAAGTACCAAAACCGATGGGCAGAAGGCAGGATGCGAGGGTAAGGCCCAGCAAGTAGCGTGGCCGGTTGGCTCAAGCCCAGGATTGCATATTGAGGTGACCCCAGACGTTAGCATCCCTCACCCCTCACCCTATCCAACCTATGCTCCAGCACATGCGCTGAACCTTGGTGCTGGCACCAACCTTTGCAAACTCAGCCGCCAGTTGGTCAGCCAGCGCTTCGTCCTTCTCCACTGCCGTCACCAGCGCACCCTTAGCCAGCAAGTGCCGCGTCAGGTTGCCTGTGCCTGCACATGTGAAATTGCAAGCAGGCAAGGGTGCCAGTGATGGGAACCATGCTCGTGTCTGCCGAAAACCAGCGACCAGCAATCTAGAGGCAAGTAACCACAGCGGTTTGTGGTGGTGCAAAACTTCGGACCATTTGAACAACAGATCCAGGTGTGGATTCTCCTTCAGAGCATATGCGATGCATATGTTGCACAGTCCAACCTCTGCTTCAGCAAGCAGTGCCCAAAAGGCAGTTCGGCTGCACGCCCCAGACATCTAGAACCCCAAACCGCTTTCCCTCCTGCCATCGTATTCACTCCCTGCCGCGCAGCTGTAGCTGCTGGCGGAACTCCCCACCAGATCTGCACAAGCCAAACCCAGCCCATCACCTGGCCCAATCTCCAGCACAAGGTCACCGGGCTGCACCTCCGCTGCTTCCACAATGGCCGCCAGCACATCATCATCAAGCATAAAATTCTGACCAAGGGACCTGCATAAGGCAGGTAGTCATGCGGGTTAGCTGGCAATGAGTGGCATGAATACCTGTGAGGCGCAAGCGCGGGTACTGAGGAGGCTGCAGGCATCCAGCTGAGCGCTGGGTTCAGCTGGATGCTTGTTGGCCTCCAAGAAAAGTGCGGGTATATGTAATGCTGCGCTAAAGTGTGGTGTTGCAGGAATACAGCAGCCAGCGGCAGGAAATGCAGCCTGGCACAGCAGATGGCGCTGCTGCCTGCCTGCCGCCGCTCACTTCTTGGGCCGCAGGTTCTGCTCCTGCAGGCGCTTGCGAGTATCGGCCGCCTTCTTGTCCCATAGCCAGCCCTTGGACGGCATGTTGGCTGCTACTGGCTCTGTATCGCGCTCCCGCTGCAATGCAGATGGCGGCTGCAGCGGCCGGGGCACCGTCGCATCAAGTAACATGCCTGGCTTGCTGCCATTACGAGCCTGCCAAGGCGCTTTGTTCACATATGTGAGCTTGGCTGCACCGCATTGCGCCCACATGACGACCTTTGCCAAGGCTGACGCTTACGACAACAGATTGTAGTCTCCAAACAAGTGCATATGCCAAGGATATGAAATGCCAGCCCATGTCAAAGACAGGTGGCGCCAGCACTACCGGCGGCCGCCACGTAGCAGCACCACGTGGAGGCTGCACAGCGCCACCTTAGGCTTGCCTGACCCACCCTGCTGCAGGTGTATTGATGATACGAACATGCTGTGAGAGACGCAAGCACAGGCATCCAATGCCCCACATCAGGGACCGCTGCAGCACAACCGCCAAAGCAGGGTCGAGCGGGGGCAACGCTTCAATTAGGCTCACATCCCTGCAGCAAGCTGCCTGCTGGGGCGGTTGTGCCCAGGAACCTGGAAACCAGCAGTTCTGCATCGGGGGGCAATAAGACAGAGCCACCAGACAGTAAACCACATGTCCATCACACCTGTGCCTCGCTGCCAGATGGGCGCCCGGCCAAGAATGCCGCCCAAACCCGCATGCCGCCATCTCTACCCAACCACAGGCAACCGCTCGCCCGGCAAGCTGGCCCACCGAATCTTACCATATCGCAATACCCCAGCACATAAGTCCAATACCCCAGATGCTGACGCACTGTTGCAGCTGCTGCCAGGTCACCACTGGTGGCCGGACTCTTATGTTTGCAAGCCTCTGTCGCTGCATGGTCTGTGACTGGCAAGGTAGATACATCTTAAGAAGCGCTTACAACTCAAGTGGCGCTGTGTCATGTCCGACACATCAGCACCATAGCAACTGATGTGGTAATCATGCACGTCACTGCTAGTGCACCTAGAACGCGAGGACAGCATCTCATAACATGATAACATAAGCATGAATCTTAATGGCAGCGGCAAAGGATCCAGCTTGGCAGCTGTGACGAGCTCATCCGTCTGTAAGCCCCGCCTTGCGCAGCACCTCCACAAACCGCTCCTCGTCGTTATGTGGCACCTCTGCAGCATACAGGCAGGATATGGGTGTTTACAGCAAGTAATTGTTGATGCTGTGGTAGGGTTGTGCTTAACACCCCTTGCTGGCCCCCTCGTTTGCCCACAACAACATGCAGCGGGGCATGGCAGCAACCCGTCAGGGCCACCCCTTGGGCGGCGAGCCAGCCACCCACTAGCTCTGCTGGCCCTGCCTCCTACCTGGGATGTCGTGCTTGAAGTAGGCCTGGATCTCGTCAATCACACGCCGCTCCTGCAGAAGGGGAGGGGGAACAACACAACAGGGGCAAGCTCAAGACGAGGAACACAACGAAGAGCAGGAGCAGCTGCGACAACGGTGCTGCACTGGGGAGAAACAGGCTAGTACCCAACATGCAGCCTGGCTTCATGCTCGGGGATGAAAGCCACACCCGGCAGCAACGGCAGACGACAGGTTCCTGGCTTTCAAAGGGCAACCATACTTTGCTTGAGGCAAGAGGCAATGGGGTGATACCCCACCCCCTTAACGCATGTGGCATTACCTCAGCCGCTCCATATGGTAGCGTGGCAATCACAAGCTCCTAGCCCCAATCCCTAGCCATGCAACACAGACATCCATCCACAGACCGACGCCACCCATCCACAAATCCCCCAGCCACCAGCCATATAAGCGAACACCACCCCGTTTTCACTCCCCCACCCACCGTCTCGCCAGTGACAAGGTTGAACGCCGCTCCCTTGCGCCCAAAACGTCCGCTGCGCCCAATGCGGTGCAGGTAGGTCTCAAAGGCGGGTGTGCGCAGGTCGCGCTCAACGGGTACGTCAAAGTTGATCACTAGGGTGACCTGCATGGAGGCAAGGACCGTATGAACATGGGAAGCCGTGTAACTCAAACCCTGTAACTTTCACCCCCTGAAGTGGTATGGCCATTCCAAGCAACTCAAAGGCGTTGGTGCACCGCTTTCCGGGCCACATCTTGCCGCATGATGCAGAGGCTTCATGGGCGTTCCAACATCCAGCTCAGAGAGTTCAAGGGAGGCCGTTCATCCACAGCATGCACGAACTCCTGACATGCACAGCACAGCACGGCGCAGCACAACCGAGCGCAGCACAGCAGAGCGCAAGGCAGCACACACTAGTGCCAGGCACCTGTGTGACGTCAAAGCCGCGGGACAATACGTCTGTTGATATAAGGATCTTGGTGGTACCGTCCCTGCAATATTTAAGTCAGCAAGGCAGAGATGAGGGGATGGTGTAACACTGCAGAGGCAACTGCGCAATGGCAGCAGTAGCACAGCAGCAAGGCCTCACCGCAATGGCAGCAGCAGCAGGGGGGTGGCGATGAATGCTGAGGGGCAGCAAGCAGCAAATGGAGAAGTGGTATGGCAGCAGGCAGGGAATCGGTTGGAGGTTAGGGCCAGAGATGGCTCATCTGCCTGCACGCGCTGCTTGTGCAGCCCTGACCAACGCTGGCAGGCAAGAAATGCAGCAATACCTGCGTAGCGACAATCTTCACAGATTGACTGCCCACGCCCGTCTGCTTGACCTGCCCCACAACAGCTGCCACCTCCTCATACCTTCGTACTGAGCAAGCCTCCTTCCTCGACCTGCTTTCCATACCCCCGCCCCCATCGGCACCCCTCCGCTCCCTTTGTCCCATCCCACCAACAACCATCTCCGCTCGCCTGAACTCCTTGACCACCTTGTCTCGGGCCTGCTTCTCCATGCCGCCCTCAATGGACGTGCACTTGTGCCCCTCAGACTCCATCTGCAAGGAAGAGTGATGAACGCCACAAACATGTGTGAAGATACCATGGTGCTATGTAGTAATGCAAACAGCAGGCAACGACAACACAAATTCGTAACGTGTGACACCCTTGGCAATAACAGCAGCGCGGCACATGGTGGGAGATGTGTGCCCCCATGGAAGCATGGAGGCTGTTGCAGAAGAGGCACCGCTGCACAAAAGCAGGCAGCCTATGTCAGCCGGCACCCACCACTGCGTGTAACGAGCGTGCCGTGTCTCTCGTTCGCACAAATATGATGGTCTGACCCAGCTTCTCACACTGCGGCGCATTGACAAAGAACACGTCAAGAGTGCGAGTGCTAATGGCAAGCAACAGCAGTTGCAGCAATGCGCAGCTCCTGCTCCAGGCTGCCCTAAACACCACAGCACAGCATTACACAGAGTGAACAGCAGTCGCCAACCTCCAATTTGCATCAGTGTGACAGGCTGGGAACAATGTTCAGAACAGATCAAACAGTACAGTGGTGTGGTACTGCCAGCTGCTCACCAGGGGAAAGATCATGTCCTTCAACACCTTGGCCTTGTCGGCGCCGCTGGGGCAGTACTGCAGTACAAATGGGGCGGCAAATCAGGGGCAGGCAGGTGGATGCCCACTAGGCTTATTCTGAGGACAGGAGTGCTGAGGACATCATAGGGCACCTTAAGCACGTGATTCAACCAGGCACCTGCATGTGCAGGGACTAACTGCAGCACAGGATCGACTGGCAAAATCAGCCTGGCCTGCCGACGGCAGTACAACGCACCACTCGGTACTGCTTGATCACGTCCAACGACAGCTCCTCCTTGGGGATGAACACCTGCAGTAGGGTGGAAGGTGGGTGGCGGAAGGCCAAGCAGGACGAAAAGGTAAGGCAAAGCTGCGCTAAAGCACAGCAGTGAGGTACCATGCATGAGGACGGCTACAATGCAAAGGGACCCCCAGCTGCACCTTTCAAGACGCCTTAAGCTGGGGCGGGTGCGCTTGGCCCCGACCTCCACCAAATCAAACCCACACCCACCAGACACCAGGAAACAGCCAGCTGCTGGCCACACGCACCTGGTTTGCATCTGGCACGATTTTCTGCGCAAAGCGCTTGACCCTCTCGTTGAAGGTGGCGCTAAAGAGAAGTATCTGTAGCAAGGGTCGGGAGGAAGAGGAAAGGCGAGTCCTGTGGATTGTTTCGATTGAGTGGAACAGCTGTAGAACAGAAATCAAGAGCCAGACTGGAGGCATGCCAGCGGAAACCAGAAAGATACCTCGATTGTGCTTGGAACCTGAGAGATTCAAACAACAGAGCAGTATGCAAACAAGCCGAGTCAATTACCACCCACCATGTCCCACCTGTATCTGCGGGTTTGCCGCACGCAGCTGCTTGATCATGCGCACTGTGTCGTCTGCAAACGCGTCTTGCTGTGGCACGGGTGTGAAGCGGCAGAAAGCAAGGACAGGTGAGGCACGATCACCGAGCATACAGAACATGAGCACAAAGAGGCTAGAGCATCACAAGGGCAAATGCGGGTGAACGTGCAAGAAAGAGTAGCTGCTAGAAGCGGCAACGGGCAGTATTCTGATCCACTTCCTGCCATAATGCCATAATGCCAGACTGCCAGACTGCATACTTCGCTCGATACCGACCACCTCAATTGCTGCCTGCCACCCCAGCACCCTGGCACCGCCCCAACTTGCCCAACACTCTTCGCAACACAACGATCCACTGCGAGTGCTCACCACTGCCAACCTCCCACCCGCCACCATACAATGCAACACCCAACCCACTTTCAGCATTTCGTCTGCTTCGTCAAACACGAGTATACGAATGTTGCGCACGTCCAGCACCCGTTTCTGCATCCAGTCCCGCAGCTTGCCGTGCGTGCCAATGATGACCTGCGGTGCGAGGATGGGGCAGGTTGCATGAAAAGGAGGGGAGTAAGGTGGTAACAAGGTGGCTAAAGCAGAGGCGGGCAGTGCTCATGCCAAGCTGCGCTAAGTCTCATGGTTGATTAGTAACTTGTGTTACTACAAAGGGCATGAGGACACAGCATAATGATGAACATTGCTGCGTTGGCTGTTTGGTTAGATGCAAGACTGTTGACCCTTTCATCTGTGGCGTAACTGAGCCCAGGGTCAGCCTGTGCCCTGGGCGAGGGCACAGGAAGGAAGAGCTTGCCTGGTCTGTGATGCGTGTGCGCCGCGACATGGTGTAATCTGCTGCTGCGGTGCTGGTGCAGGTGATGCCTGCGAGACAATGCCACAAATGGCAGATTAAAACCAGGAGCTAGACAGCAATGGTGCTTCACTGATGTTGTCAGTTTGTGAGTCACCTCTGCACCCACCTGGCAACTTGCTGTGCACATGATGCTCACTCACCAGTCAATAAAGGTGCCACTCACCCCGACACCCTGCAGCGACCCACAGCCACCGCCGCATGCCCCATCTTGTACCTGCCCACCTGTAAACTTGCCCATGCGCTCCAGCACCATCTGGTTCTGCACGACCAGCTCGCGGGTGGGACACACACACAGCGCCTGCGGGAGGTGGTGGCACAGGAGCATGGGAAGGCATGGCACATGCAGCATCTTGGCTTGACCGAGCACTGGGCAAAAGGGACTGCTGTACACCTAGGGCAGCCAGGGTATGATAAAACTCACAGCTGAGCAGACACGAAGGCCAAGCAAGCCAAAGGCAGAAGTGAGTATCACCGGCAAGAACCAGATGGCATTAGCTTTGTGCAAAACGCACGCTGCGGCATAGCTCGCGCTGTGGCTGCTTGTGCCCCCCC
>JAAMXP010003930.1:610-11727 GCA_019693395.1 Ettlia oleoabundans | reverse complement strand
TTGGGGGTGGGGGTGGGGGGTCCAAAGTTCAAGATAGACGGCAGCAGCACAACCGCCCTGCGGGGATGTGCCGGTCAGCCACTCAATCTAAGAAGCACCCCTGAGCAACATCCCAGCCCGGCAGGCATGTGTGTGCTGCACCCACTGAGTGACCTGTGCATAGCAAGCCTCTTCCAGCTTCATGCCGCTGTGAAGGTCCAACTCCAGGCCCAGGTTGACAGCCTGCTTTGCCATGCGCAGCGCAATGGGGCCACCCTGCATGCATGGCAGTGTGCAAACAGCAGGTGGTCGCAAGAGATGTGTTATAACATTCAAAGTCTTCCGGGGCAGGCAATGCTGTGAGTGCAGCCGCGTACCAGGGCAATGTCGCGCGCCACCCGGAGCGCAACCTCCTCTGGAGTAGTCTCATCAGCAGCATGGTCCGCCAATCCTATCCGCATCGCGTCATGCACATCAATGCGCCTGCAGACGGTGCAAAGTAAAGCAAAGAAGGGCAACAATGCGTGATGTGTCGGAAGACTGGCCTGCGCGACACATTGCAGCAGGGCCAGTGAGGCATACTGCTGGGGCAACCAGGGAAGCAAGCGCAGCGGCAGCCATGATGCTGAGGCAGCACCTCACAGGGTGCAGCTGCAAAAGAATGACAAGCAAGGCAGCAAGGTGTACTTGCCTCCCAGTGTAAATCAGCTCTTTTGCTCGAGACTTGCCCACAATGCGAGGCAGCCGCTGCGTGCCGCCTGCACTGCAAGCTCATTAGTGGGGAGAAACATGGTGCTGGCTTGAGGTGAGTGTAAAACAAATGCGCGTGACTGGTTCACTTGATCTGTGGCCGCATTGGGGAAGCTTGTTGAAGTTTGATTGTCAGGAACTGATTCAGCCAAGATGATTGGATAGAAGGCACTCTGAAACCATGCTACCAACACCACTTTTCCACGCCCCCTGCCCCCCCACCCCCAGCCACCCACCCACCCGGGGATGATGCCCAGCCTCGTCTCTGGGAAGGCAAACTGTGTGTCTCTGCCGCAGACGCGGATGTCACAGGCCAGCGCCAGCTCAGCGCCACCCCCCAGCGCATACCTGCCAACGCATGTCAAGGCAACCACAGCAGGCAGTCTTGTATTGCGTCAGCATGGCCTGAACAGCTGCATCGAGCAGACATGCACACCCAAGCATGCAGGCAGCCAAATATAGCCACAACCACAACTGCCTGCTTGGGCAGGCGCACCCACCCATCCACGCATGCCACAGTGGGCATGGGCAGGTTGTCCAGTTGGCCAAATGCCTCCCGCAGCTCACGAACAAAGTTGGCTGCTTCCAGCTGAGTCATTGCTGCTCGCTCCTGCATGGCAGTGCAGTTGCGCTCTCGTTTGGGCTGGCATGCAGATTAGAGAATGCAGCAAGAAGGAAAGCGGTCAAATCACCAGAAGCGGGAGTTGCAAGCAACAAACACGACCCACCCAACTAATTTTAACATAGTTGCATGAACTACCTAACCTTTTGCAATGTTGCAGCACAGCATTTGAGTACCATCCGACTGGCCCTCTCCCACCTTGAGGTCTGCTCCAGCGCAGAACACCCCGGGCACCGTGGAGCGCACCACCACGCAGCGGGTGGTGCGCTCCTGAGCCACCGTGTAGAGGCACTCTCGAAGCTCACGCAAAAACTGAACGCGTGAGGTGCGGAACAAGCAACAAGGCAGGCATTGTCGGGTTCGTGGGGATATGTTGGAAAGTAAAGATACATGGAGAAAACATGATGCAACACTAACGAGGCCATGCTCCCCAACTGCATGGTGCGGAGATGATGGCTGGCTTTTCATCGCTCGGCGGCGGCGCAGCACACCAGAGGCTCACCTGCCGACCAATGGAGTTTCGGGCTTCGGGGCGGGAGAGGGATAAGAAGAAGATTCCCTCATTGGGCCCGTCCAGCGGCTCAAGCACGACCTGTCGGATAGCAGATGCGGAGGGTCTGGCTGTGAAGTAGGGTAGCAAGCCCAGGTGTCAGCAGCGGGCGGTGGCAATAGTCGAGCTGTAGGAGCCCCACCTGCAGCGAGTTACTGGCATGAGGCGCGCTGCTGAACCATTTGGATGCAGTCAGTGCCGCTCCTGGCAGGAAGGGGTGCCCTGCGAGAGCCCCCAGGCGCGGTCCAAAGGCCGCCAGCATAGCAAGATGCCAGGCTTGCTGCCAAGTGTGGCAAGGTTTCGGATTTGCTCGCAGGAAACCCCTGCCGGGATCCCGAACGCTCAGAGAAAGCCTGCAAAATACACGTCGGCACGCATTTCGAAGGAAGACAATCACTCCGTCTTTAGCTCGGTAGCCTGTCTATCGTCAGCCGACACCCGCACCTGGCCACGCAGCAGGCGCTGGATCGCATCCGGCCGGAGCGTAGGTGACCTTGCACCTTTTTCTGCCTTGCACCGCCTCGGCAGCACGACTTGAGTTTGTGAAGGTGCTGCAAAGGTTCCAAGGAGTAGCGGAAACCCGACACAACCTCACAGACGAACCCACCCACCGCCACCGCCCGCCCGCCCACCTCCCAAGCGGCGCAGCAGTGACCCAGCACAACCTGGCCAGCAACTATGCTGCTTGCTTATGTGGTACGACGATCCAGACGAGGCAGCTTTCATGGAATGAAACTTGGGACCCTCCCAGCTGGGCCTGTGCCCCTTGCCCAGCCTGCTGTGCGGTGGCTGAGCGGCAGTGCACGCCCCGCCATTGACAAGCTCCTGGTGGCAAACCGGGGTGAAATTGCCTGCCGCGTTCTCATCACAGGTGCGTGAATACCAGGCAACCTTGCAAAAACTGGATGCTTTGCCATCCTGTGGATGCAGCTGGGGGCCCTACCATGCTGTGGCTACCCACCTGGTGGTGTGGGGTGATCCTGGCAATTCGGCCTTACGAACTCGAGTGCTGCATTTTGCCATTTCCTGCAGCCAAGCGCCTGGGCATCCCCACTGTTGCCGTGTTCAGCGAGGCTGATCGACACTCCAGGGTGAGGCCGCAGTCGGCAGCCACGTGCAGGCAAACAGACTGGGGTGGCGGGAGCGTTCTTGCTGTCATCAACAGCGGCTCCACTGCACTGCATAAACTTGCTTTTCTTACACAGTGAGACAGTGGGGTAGACGAATTGAAGATGATATCCTCCTTTAAAGCACGTATTGCACTGCCTGTCTGCTGTACCGCAGCACGTGGCCATGGCTGACGAGGCGTACTGCATTGGTCCAGCGGCGGCACGAGACTCCTACCTGCGCCCTGACTGCATCCTGGAGGTGAAAGGCCCTGCCCGCTATGGCAGTTGCCACTGCGGTTGTGTGTTGAGCTTTTTTTAGCCTTTTTTGGTGGTATTTCATGTCAACCAGAGTAATAACGTCCATTGTTTTGTTTGAGTGGGTTGGTGTGTGGGGGTGGTGGTGGTGGGGTGGTGGTGGTGGGTGGGGTGGGTGGTGGTGGTGGTGGGGCAGCGGCGGCGGGCTGCTGCTGAATGCCTGTCGAGTAAACCTTTCCCTTGGCGGGTGAAAGCGGGGCATTGAGCTCAGCAGCACTCTGGACCTGCTGGGCTGACCTTTCTGACTGCGCTAGTGTCAGCTAGAAGTATGCTTATTACATCCCCAAATGGGTTTGCTGTCTTGCTCGCAAATGTTTACAGGCCGTGCTCCCGCGCAGTCAGACAAGCCGCGCATTGCACTGCTGCAGGTGGCAACCCGGACGAAAGCCACAGCAGTGCACCCTGGCTACGGATTCCTGTCAGAGAACTCTGGGTTTGCCGGTGAGCTCTCAGGGGAACCAGGCAGCCAAGGGCGTATCCTCACCAATCTGCAGGCAAGCCAGGCAGGTAGCTGGTGTGAGCGCAGGACAGTTACCCTGGCACAAAAAGCACTGCATGAAATGCGTACTGCCGGGGGAGTCCCGCGATAAGCACTGCATATGCCTTTTGCGCCTCAAGTGAAAGAAGAAAGTGCAGCTGAGCCTCTTCGGAAGTAACATACCCCACACCCCCATGCTTTAGTCACATCCACTCTTGAGCATGTTGCTGCCTGTTATGATGCAGCCTCATGCGAGGAGCAGGGCATTGCATTTGTTGGGCCACCTGCCTCTGCCATCCTCACTATGGGTAAGTTTCTCGTGCATGTCTCAGTCTGTGGGAGGGGTGGAGGGTTGGCTGCACAGAAGGGGCAGAGCACTGCATCGAAAGTTGTCTTGTCGCCCCCGTTAATCTTTCTATGATACTATGCAAACACTTGCTTCCCATGCCAGCTTTGCCCAATTTGCTGCCTGCATCTCAAGCCCCTTATGCCTCCTTCGCATCCTCCTCCCATACTTCTCCCACCTCCTCAGGCGACAAGTCTGAGGCCAAGGCGCTGATGAGCAGGGCAGGGGTGCCGGTTGTGCCGGGTTACCACGCTGAGGATCAGGCGGAGCACACGCTGCAGGTCCGCGACTCTTGTGTTACCATTATTCTGATGGGTGGGAGCAGTTGTTGGGGATGGTGCGATTTTTGCCATCTGTCGTGTATGCTGCCTCAAGGGGGCTGCCTGTAGGGGGTTGGCTGTGAAGGAGCCTAGACAGGTTCGGGTGCCACACAGATGCTGCCCCGCCCACTGATACTGGCTTTTGTGTGTAAATGCGTTGCGGGTGGCTGGCCCAGCTGGCCTGCTGCTTGCCTGACTGGCTGGCAGGCAGAGCAGAACAGAGCAGGCTGGATTACCCAGTTCTCTGTGCACTGTTGGGTTGTTGCCCTGTTGCAACTGGTGCAGGAGGAGGCTGAGCGTGTGGGCTACCCACTGCTAGTGAAGGCGGTGATGGGGGGAGGCGGCAAGGGCATGAAGCTGGCGGCGGAACCTGGGCAGTTCCTGGTGAGATGCCTGTACCACTGTCTGGTACTGCTGGAGCTGCTGTTGGGGCTGCTGGCTGTGGCGGAGCTGTTGTTGTTTGTAATGTGTGGAACGGCGGAGACAACAGGAGGTACGGCAGGTCAACAGTGGGGCTTGCCGCCGTTCTCTTCTCAAAGCTGCCCGCTGGTCGTGCTGTGAACGTCCTGTTCCCACTTCCCTGCGCCTGTCCCTACCTCTGCCCCTTTGAGCGAGCAGGATGCGCTGCACTCAGCCAAACGCGAGGCGCTGGCCGGGTTTGGCGACGACCGCGTGCTGCTGGAGCGGTTCATCCGGCGTCCCAGGCACATTGAGGTGCGCGACTCGAGGGGCGGTGGGTGGCAGCTGGATGTTTGGGGTTCGTGCCTGCTTGATATTGGAGGACTCAGTGCCCGGTGCGAATTTGGGAGCAGATGTTGTTGCGTGCGCCCTGCTCTCCCGGTTCTGGCGTGGGCATGTATCATTATTTCAAGCTTCTGGCAACTTGCTTTGTGTGTTGCAGGTGCAAGTGTTTGCCGACAGCCACGGCAACGCCGTCTACCTGTTTGAACGTGACTGTTCCGTGCAGCGGCGGCACCAGAAGGTGGGGCTTGCCGTGGTACCGTTAATTGCTGTGCGAATCCAGTAGACCTTGCCATGCTGGCCCTGCACCTTGCGGGCATTATGAGGAATACACTGTCTGAAGCAAGGCAGCAAGGTCAAGCAGCAGCCTCATCTCATGATGCTGCGGCTGCAATCCGTTATCGTATGTTTTTGGTGCATCTCTTTCGTCTCATCTGATGCTACCCTTGCCTACCTCGTAGTTTCCCCTTTGCCAAAATATATCTCTTGCCTCTGGCCCTTTCCCAACCAGGTGATTGAGGAGGCGCCGGCCCCCGACATCACACCAAAGTTCCGCTGCTCACTTGGCGAGGCAGCAGTGGCGGCAGCACGGGCAGGTGAGTGCCCTGCTATGTTGTATGGGATTGAACGTGGGTTGCTCGTGGAACCTCACATGCCTAGTAGGCAGGACAGGACCTGGGCAAGGGTTGCCAGTAGCACGGCAGCTGTGGTGCCTCCCTGTGCAACCGGGCAACAACACAGCAATGAGGGCTTTGCCCTCACTTTCTCACCCCCACCCCATGTGGCGCTTTTCCTGCTGGCCTTGGTGAGCTGCCTCATCGCGCTCACACCAGCACTGGCCCCTCCGCCGCCATTGCCTGTTTGCAGTTGGCTACCGCAACGCCGGCACCGTTGAGTTCATTGTGGATGTGGACAGCGGCAGCGCTGGTGGCGACAAGCAGGGCACCGGGCATCCTCAGGATTTTTACTTTATGGAAATGAACACAAGGCTGCAGGTGGGTGGTGTCCTTCAGTGGATGGGATAAGGGGCAGATGAAACTGCTCTAGGTATACTGGTACTGATAGTACATGCAGAAGTGCTAGTTGTGTGGCCTGGGGGTGAGCTGTCTGCAGCTGGGTTCTGGGGATTGAGCATATCGTATGACCCTCACCTGACAGCCATAAACCTCTGCTGGACCCCCCCGTCCCCCCGCCTTCAGGTAGAGCACCCGGTGACCGAGGCCATCAGTGGCGTGGACCTGGTGGAGTGGCAGCTGAGGGCGGCGGCGGGGGAGGCGCTGCCGCTGGCGCAGGAGCAGCTGGCCATCAAGGTTGGCACACGGGGAAGGGGTGGAATTGCCTGTTCTGTATGATATGATTACCCCATTAGTTAGCATTGTCTGATAGCACAGCAATGCAGCGGCCGTCGCCATCAACTAGTGGAGCCGCGGGGTGTGCTACTCCACCTCGCCCAACATCAGAGCAGATCGTCAGCAACAGGCTGCATAAGGCCATGCTGCCCCATTCATCCCATTCGTCTGTCAATGTGTCTGATAACATAGGTCTGGCTGCCAACGGATTGCCGCCTGCCGCAGGGTCACGCATTTGAGGCGCGGCTGTACGCCGAGAACCCAGAGAACAACTTCCTGCCAGCGGGAGGAAGGTGGGTGGGGTTGCGGCGCCAGGTGCATGTGCATGTGCCTGTGCTTGTGCATGTGCATTTGCAGTGGTGCCAGCAGCGCTCACTGGGGGCAAGAACAGCAGCACTTACAAGCGGTTGCTCCATTAGCTGCAATCTGCCTGTTGACATGGCCCCGCGTTCTAGCTTCAGCCGTGGTGCTGTGGGTGTCTGTGGAGCATCGAGTGACGGATTGACAGCACTGCTGTGCCTGCGCTACTTTGAAGGTGTGCTGCCACCCGATGGCCCGACGTATCATGCATGCATGCATGTGTGTTCCCAACCCTATCGTAACGTGTGTGCAGGGTGCTACGGTGGCAGGTGCCTCCCGGGGCGGTATTCTTCCAGGACGGCCCTCTGCGTGTGGACTCAGGGGTGCAGCAGGGGGACCTGGTGAGAAACACACGGCTGCCAGCTGTGCCTGATGCCTGCCAGTATGGCGCCGCTGTGCCGGCTGCTGCGCGATGCCTGCTACCTTCTTGCTGCTCAAATGCCATTACCTTCCTTACTTCTCCCGCAGCGTATCATGCGCTTTCCAGCTGCCGCAACCTGTCTGGCCTCTTCTATCCACACTGCATTGAGTTACATCCCACAAGCTGCCCGCCTGCCTGCCCGCGTGTGTGCGTCCTGCAGGTGGGTGTGAACTACGACCCAATGATTGCCAAGGTCATCTGCAGCGGGCCAGACCGTGGCACAGCGCTGGCCAGCCTGCACCAGGCACTGCAGCAGCTGCAGGTGGGTAGTGGTTCGTGCGTGCGTGGGTGCGTATGTGCGTGCGTGTGAGGTTGCCCTCAGCCTGCCTGTGCATGACTGATGCATGCATATCTATACCACGCAAAGTGGGGCAGAGCTCCTGCAGCTGATCCATGTTGCTGACCAACAGTGCTGGCGAGTGGCTGTTTGCCTCCTATCTCAACGCACAGCAGGTGTGCTTGCCCCTGGGAGACGTGCCTGCTCAGCCATCCCAGCCCCTGCTGCCGCCCTGCTTCTTGATACCTGCCTGCCTGCCTTCTGCCTGCCTTCCTAGCGCACTGCAGGTGAGCGGTCTGCCCACCAACACCGAGTTCCTCAAACGCATCACACAGAACAAGGAGTTCCAGCAGGCAAGGCCGGAAACACTGGAATGGTTGCGGTTGCTTTGGCAACGTTTTGCTTCTGTCTCATGACGGTAGCAGTCAGCTATTCTGGCAACGCTGCCTGAATTCATAAGACGGATGCAAGCTTACAACGTGCACCACATGCTACGCCGTGCACTGGCTTCTACTGCACCCTCTCTGCTACCACTAGTGGTGTCCCCAGGGGTCATTCAACTCTCATGCTGCCTGCCTGCCTGCAGGGTGCGGTGGACACCTCCTTCATCTCTAAGCACCAGGAGGAGTTGCTGGGTGCTGAGCCAGTCAACCACAGCGTGCTGGCGCTGGCTGCCCTTGTCTTCCAGCGGGCAGCAGTGAGGCAGGCACAGCAGGCAGCAGGAGGCGCGCTGCCCGGTCCCTGGAGCACGTCCAATGGCTTCAGGTGTGTGCTGAGCAGTCCTGGCCTTACAGCACCTGCACAGGTCCTAGCCAACTGGTTTCCCTGCGCAGGGCCTTCCTTTGTGGGATAGGTCAACTGGGTTCTGCTGCCTATCCTGACCTCTGCTCCTGCTCCTGCTTACATGGCAATGAGTGTGCTGCCGCCGCTGCAGAGTGAACTACGACTACAGCTGCCTGGTGGGCTTCACCCACCCCCGCAGTGGCTCACAGGCAAGTTGAGCTCTCCAAATCTAAATCTCGCCCTTGCCTGCTTTGTGTTTGGTGGGGGCCGGCCTACTGCTCGCTGGTTTATGATTGACTCAATCAATCGGCAACCTTGCTAATGGTGTTGCTTCTGCTTATTGCGTTTACCGTGCCGAATCACGCTTGCTTTGCAACACAATGCTTCACATTGCTCGCCTGTCTGTGTGCTCTCGTGCTTGTCCATCCGCAGCACGAACTCGTGGTGGCCAGCACCCGCGGCGGCGGCATGCACGTCAGCAACTCTAGCCCCAACAGCAGTGGCAGCACCTCCAGTGAGGGTGGGCAGGGTGCCAGCCTGTCCATGGTGGGTGTGGAGCTAGGGGAGGACAGCGTGGTGGCTGAGGTGGGCGGCCAGAGGATGGTCGCCAACTGGTGCATGCACAGGTGGGCGCGTGTTGGCTGGGAGCATTCCTGAGGCTGCCGGCTGGCCGCCCCTTCTGATCACCCTGGATGTATGCTGCTACAGCTGCAATGCGCAGATGTGCGTTCATTCCTGCTTGTTGCCAGCACCCTGCAACCATGGTCAACGGGTAATGATGACTGTCCCCAACCTGCGCCGGATAACCAGCAGAACAGTTGGAGACGCTGGGTAACTCTCCTGTGGTATGGCACCACTGACGTTGGCTGCTTGTGCTGTTGCAGCCATGGCGAGGAGGAGATTTTGGATCTGTGGGTTGCAGGCAGTCAGTACCAGTTCAGGCAAGCCTTTGTTTGCCTACGCTGGCTCCCTACCACACCGTCCGCCAGCCCGCCCTGCGACATGTGTGCCTGTATGCAAGTTAAAAGACAGTCGCGTGATTCAGTGGCGATGCCGTTCCGGGCACCCGCTTGCCTGCTTGTCTGCCAACCCGCTGCAGGCGACCAGTGGTGCGCAAATGGCTGCGCACAGGCACGGCCAGCCAGCAGGCGGGCACAGTTGTGACCCCCATGCCTGGCAAAGTAGTCAAGGCAAGCATTGTTTGGAGAAACATGCTGCTGGCTGTTACCCCTGTATTATACGTACTTGGAAAAGGCAACTCGCATTCCCATGTTGCCCACCAGTCGACTCTTTGCTGCCTGCCTGATATGGCCTGTGACCCGTTGAGCATCGTGTCTGCAACCGTCGCCCCAACTGGCTGACGCAGGTGTTTGTGAGTGAGGGTGATAGCGTGGGGGAGGGTGAGGCTCTAGTGGTTGTTGAGGCAATGAAGATGGAGCACACAGTGCGCGCACCCTGCACCGGCACAGTGGTGGAGTTGCAGAGCTTTGTGGACGCACAGGTGCGGCATGGCAGCAGGTTAGGCGGGGGCGGAGTAGGGGTGCCTCATAACTCACACTGGTTGGCGGCGGCACCACGGGGCTGATTGTAAAGGGCAGCTCCCGAGCTTCGCATGAAGATTACTGGCAGGCGTGACCGCTCTTGTGCCACAGGCCGCACTGCGCGGACTTTCGCATCTCAAAGCCATGCACTGCCGTCACTCCCCGACAAATTACTGTAAACTGCCCGTTGCCATGGATGTGCAGGTGGAGGACGGGCATGTGCTTGCTGTGGTGGAGCCGGCAGAGGCCGTGGCAGCCACAGCATAGCAGCCCTACTGCATGTTATGCTATGATGGAGAGATTGGAGATCCTGCATCATGATTCTCAATTGCAAGTTCCTGCTTCTGCTTGCACCGCCTCTGTGTGACACAAGGGCCCATCCCTCAAACGTCAAAGAGCCAGACTATTGTACCAAAACATGAGAGTTACTGTTTGCTGCATGTACTGCTGGTAGTCATCTTCCTATGTCTCCATTATTTTCCCAATGATGTACAGTTTAACTGTAACAAGCTGACGTGGCCAGCACGCACCCTTGTGTTGTGGCGTTGCTGCCAACATTACAGGAGGTCGGCACTGACAAAAAGCGACTGCAGACTGCAGCAGAACAGTAGGATTGGTGCAGAGGTAACCTGCGCGCTAAAAATCGGGAGTTTGTGATTGAAAAGCAGGCATAGTGAGGTTTGAAGAGATTGTATCAATGGTTCGAAGCAAATCAGGATGAGGGACCGGTTTGACAACAATGCGCACTCATACCCACAATCACAGACCCAACACAGGCGGAAACGAAATGTCGTGGAGTAGGAAACTGCACTTGCGTTTCTGTGTGGTTGATCAAGTAAGGACGTCCCAAAGAGTGGTATCACAACGGCAGGGGCTTGGAATCCATAGAATGGATTGTATCACCCACTTGATGGATCTAAACCTGGCCGTGCACACGGCTGCAGGGCCAAGCCGGCACTTGAAGATAGCCCAGCGCGCTTGGCACACCAATGACGATCCATTGGGGCAGCAACGCAACGTCAGCACCTCTGGCGCTTGGGCACAAACAGGTCCTGCAAGCAAAGGCCGGCCACATCACACACATCCTTCGACATGGGCGTTCATGCCTGTAGCTTGGAGTGATCCAGCAGCCAAGCAGCGAGCGGTATCACATTGTGCCCAGCAAATCCTTTGCCC
>JAAMXP010003924.1:0-15230 GCA_019693395.1 Ettlia oleoabundans | reverse complement strand
GGCACGCGCGGGGCGCCGCGGGGGGGACGCGCCTATATTGTTGCAACTGTCCATGCCACGCAAGCCTAAATCTGCCAGACGCACCATGCCAGTAGTAAATGAAAAGAAAAACAGAAAGGGATAGGAAGAAGGTGAAGTAGAAAGAACCAACAGACACTTTGATTCGAAATGAGGACACCCCTGTACTATGCTGATGCTGCAGTGCTATGCCCACGCACCTGCGCTATAGTAGTAGGGGAGAACGAAGTCGACCCGCTGCGCACGCTCAGGAGTCACAGTGAACCCTGCAGGCAGGCAAAGGGGGCAGGCCAGGTCAGGCTAGGCCAGGCAGGGTGGCCAACGGCAGCCGGAGCGATTTTGCAACAGCATCCAGTCAGCCACTCACTGGGAAATGGCAGCAAAGCATGGCTGAAGCAGCCGAAAACCTGTTGTCGCAGCCGCGCAGTCAGGCAAGTTCGCAAGCAGAGGCAGGCAAGCCAGTGACAGCCAGGCAGGTGGGCAGATGTTGGCTGCGAACGAGTTGGCAAGCCAGCAGATGGACAGGCAGGCAAATGGGCATACTGGAGGATGGACAGGCTGGCATGCCAGCAGGCGACTTAGCTGCAGGCTGGGTACAGCCTTTCCCCCAGGACCGTCAACTCGGAGGCATGCCCCGGCTTCCGCTGCTGCAGAGCCCTTCCTCGCACCTTTCGCCCACTCATCCAATAACCCATTTACCCAATCGTCCACCAATCCCATTCCAGCCTCGAGTTCGATCAGCACGATAACAGCAGCTACCAAGTAGCCAGTCACCCACCACTGATCACCACATCCACGGCCCCATTCTCCAGCGCTGTGAGCCGCTCCTCTAGCGTGTCCAGCAGCACCTCCTGTGCTTCCAAGCCCGCCAGCTCGGCAATTCGGTCACGCAATGCCACCTCAAAACCTAGGGTGGGAAGTCTTGAGACTTTGGGACTTTGGTTGGGTGCAAGCGTTGCAGCTCACCATCGGCAGCTGTACGCATCCAACTCCGATAAAGAGCGACAGCTGGCTGATAGTTCCCAGGCGCCAGCTTGCGTTTGGGCTTGGCTTCCGGACGACATGGCATGGTCCCCAGCATATTTCTCACCAGTGTACTGCGCATCCTGCGTTGGATAGAACAGGGGGAAGGCATCCACTCGCCAGTGCCCCACCCTAACAGGAAGGAGGGCACCCTCTGCGCCCGGGGCAACCATGCCGTGCTCAGGGGCCACCTCCTGATGCAGGTTGCGGGCTTGGCAGCCGCCTAGGGCGGCCAGCAGCGGCAATAGCAGGACGGCAAGGAGCATGACCGTGGTGCAGCCTTGGACCTAAACTTTCGCAGCCTTGGAATGGGACGGTCGATCTTGAGGTGACTGGGAAAAGCAACCGTGAATACTATTAACACACTTAGCTTTCCCATGTCCTGCCACTCAAGATTGCTGCTAGCGCCTATGCTGAGTTGGCGGGTGATGGCGCCAGCGGGCGCAGCATGGCAACAACTGCAAAGGCATACCCTCGGCGCACAGTATCACAAATTCTAAGCCTTTAAACCCATTGGGTGGCACTGGATTGCATCGCATGTGCCCACAATGGCGAGCTGTTCCCCCTCGTCTAGAACAGATCCACCATGTGATCAGCAAGCATCACCCAGTTGCTGCCAGGCAGCAGCATAGGGGATGCAGCAGCAAGCTGACGCTCTGCCATAAGCCTTCGCTGTCGCAGTCCTGCCCAGGGGCAGCAGAGCTTGGTGCAGCCGCACTCCTCGCAAGCCGGTGCCCCTGTGTTTGGCGGGTGCGCTGGGGGGAGTGAAGAAAAGCTAACGATGTTGTTTAGTTGATTGCCATCTGCCTTGCACAAAGTGTGGGCGCTGCATGACATCCCTGTTGCTTGTCCTTACAGTCTATGCAATGTGTGATTTCATGTGTTCCCAACCCTTACATGCGCAGCGCATTCCGTGACTATTTTAGAGTTTGAATCCTGCAGGGGTATATATACAGGTTTGTGTCTCAAGGTGGGGTTTCACAACATTACTCTCAAGTGGCAAAAGCCAGCAAAATCCATCAATGTTCACCAAGTGGTCAGGCCACGGGACCAGGCATTGCCAAATCTGCTGCATCAGGGGCCGCTGGGTGAGACTAGGCTGATACCGGGGTGTTGAGCAGGCTGGTGCCAGTGGCCCTTGGGTTGTCCAGCAGGGCTGCCAGGTCGGGGTTGGGCGGGGCGCCGTTGTCGATAAAGTACTGCTGCTCGAGGCGTGCAAGGTCGCTGTTTTCGCCGCCTTCGGCCATCTGGTACAGGGCATCCGAAATTCTGCACAGAGGTTACAAGACCCAGGGGGTGTTGTTAATGGCACATGCCGGGTGGATGGCAGGCTGCCGGCCACCCAGATGTCAAGTCGTCTCAAGAGAATACTTGCAAACTCGTTTCACATCGACTAAAGACAGGGGATTCATGAGCCAGCATAGACAGCGCTTGCCTGTCAGCCAGCTGAGTGTTGCCCCTCCTTACAGCCACCCCATCTGCAGCACAGGTGTGGGAGCAAAGCTCAGCTTAAATGCAAAGCTAGGGACGTCGGTATTGCCATGTGCTTCTGTCTTGTGCCATAGGTGTCACACATCAGTCAGCCTGTGGCCACAGCAGCAGGCAAGGCCAACCACCCAACATGTGTTCCAGCAAGCATGCAGGGAGAGGGGCAAAATATTTGAACAAAACATGACAGCGATCACATACAGGGAGCTGGCAGCAGGGGCGGGATGTCAGCGATGAGCCTGAAGTTGCCACCGGGGCGCAGGTTGGTGGAGTCGTCGACAAAGGCAATGGCGTCTCCGCGCTGCAGAATATCAGCAGCCTCTGCAGGCAGTAAGAGAAGGAGCAAAGGAAGGGATGCATTGGTCTGCGTGGATGACTTCAGCAAGCCAGTTGGGGAACCAACAGCCAACTCTTGCTCGGTATTTGCTATAAGGGAACAGCGCAAGCGGTGTACACTATGGATTTGAGCCCTGTGTGGCTAGCGAGGAGAATGCTCCAATGCCAACAGAACTTCTCCCACTTGTTGGCTGCGAGCGATTTGGACCTCACCACCCCACCATCACCCACCCACCCCCGGCATGGCGCTCACACATACACGTTTGCAACAGCAGAGGTGGGCAGCCTCACCTGCTGGGTCCTCAACAAAGACCAGGTTCACCCCAAACTCGTCCCTCAATGCGTCATTGGCATAGTACCCCTGCATTATCACCACATGTTACAGTAAAGTGAAAACTTTTCGCTTGAACCTTGGAAGGTTCATGCCGAAGTTGATATGTCGGGCAACCACTGATTTGAACCAATCCATCCCATATCATACAATTTTGCTTGCTTGCGATTCACACACAACATGCAAGCAGGCATAAAGCTCTTAGGTACATCACAATTGCTCGCACGCAGATTTGCTGGCCATTGGCTGGCAACAAGCAATTGACTAAGCCGCACCTCGTATGTCACCACAGACCTGCCCCTCAGCGACTCCCAGTCGGTTACGCCTTCTGGGGATACGCCGTCGGGGGCAAACAGCCCAGCGCCTACAAGCAGGCTGGAAGGAGCGGAGGCAGCTGGGCAGCATGGCTTGCTGTCGTTACAAACAAAATATTCGGCAGTATACATTGAAGCAGCAGGAACACCATGATCATGCATCGGTGCATATGATATAATCCTGAGCGGGGGTTGCAGAGGCCAGCTGGCATATTTTGACAATACGGCAGCATTCATTGCAACAGGTGCTACGCCACGCACCAGCACTGTAGTAGTAGGGGAGAACAAAGTCAACACGCTGCGCACGCTCAGGCGTCACAGTGAACCCTGCGGGCAAGCAGGAGGCAGGACAGGGCCAGCCCGAGTCAACCTCATATACAAGACTCAAGAGCGCTGGCATATAAGTAAACGACATGTGAAGGTGCTCTGTCAGGAGCTCATCAAGCAATGAATGGCATTGTGCTGGACTGTCAGTGGTGGTTGCTCAACCCAGCCACCGGGCCACCTTGCCCGGTGCCAGTCAGCCAGCCCAAACCCACACAAAGCCCCACCTACCACTGATCACGACATCTACCCTCCCGTTCTCCAGCGCAGTGATGCGCTGCTCAAGAGTGTCCAGCAGCACTTCCTGCGCTTCCATGCCCACCAGCTCGGCAATACGATCGCGCAGTGCGACCTCAAAACCTGAGGGGTGGGTTGGGTGGTGGTGGTGGTGGGAGGGGCTTGTGTGTATTTGTGGTGCGGTGGGCAGGGGCAAGCTGTGCAGCTCACCTATTGCCCTAATATTGGTGCAGCGCTGGCCCGGTTGGGTGTAATGCTTGTTGTCACAAGCTGTGGAAGGGCAAGCTGGTGGAGGGCCATCGGCAGTACACACCCAGGTCCCTCATGTCCGGCAGCTGCGCATATGCCTCTAAGGCCCGCTAGGCTAGCCTGCTCTGGGTTTTGCCCACATGCAAGGCATGAGAGTGAGGACCAGCCATGCTCACCTCTGTACTGCCCACCCTCTTCATAGAAGAGGGGGAAGAAGTCGCCGCGGTAGTGGCCTACCCTTAGCACGCCACCCTCTGCGACTGGTGCAACCATGCCCTGAGCCCCAGCGCCATCTTGAAGCAGGTTGCGGGCATGGCAGCCGCCGAGAGAGGCCAAGAGCAGCAGAAACAGGGCGATTGGGCGCATGATGGTGGTGCAGCCTTGGACCCCAAGGTTTGCAGCTTTCGGAGCGAGTTGGTCGTTATTGTAATGGTATAATGGAGGAATGCAGTGGTGGCAGTCAAAACATTGGGTTTGCCTCTTGGACAAGCCGCTATAAAGTACTGCCCCGCCAGCAGTGATGAGCTGGCCTGTGCTGGCGCCAACCGTGACAGGGCAACATGGGCTCGCCTTGGAGCAGCGGTGCGTGTATCCTCTCGAACTGTTCGATCACTTGAGTCATAGGGTTCTTGGAACCGTTGGTTACCATTCCCTCCATCTTGGAATAAACAAACGCAGTCGGTCGCTGCCAGCTAGGTACCAGAGCGATGCCGCAGCTTCCTTTTCGCCCCAGCAGGAGCCTGCCTGCCCGCAGCCCCGTCCAGGTGCAGCCTCTGCTTCCCGTGGCAGCACCGCCAGCATCTCCAGGCGGGCGACCGCCGCTGCACCAGCAGGCGCTGCGCCGCCGTCTCCAGCGCCTTCTTTTCGTAGGGCTGGCTTTGTTCCTGGCTGTGAACGTGTATATGGCCTCCCGCGCTCTGTACCGCGGCCTGCTGAGCCGTGGCAGCGACTGGGAGGAGCTGGAAAAAGCCGCCAGGGAAAGCAGCAGCGCACCAGTCGGGCAGCAAGCCACCTCAGCAGCCGACAACGCCGTGGCGGCAGCCATGGACTCAGCCGATGCCCTCAAAAGCGCGGCAGAGGCAGCAAAACACACCGCCCAAGCAGCAGGGCAGGCAGCAGGGGCGGCTATTGGCGTTGCTGTGCCGCTGGTGACGAGAGGTGCAGCTAAGCTGGGCGACGCCGCCAAAAGTGCTGCCAGCATGGCTGTTGACGTGATGAATAACACCGTTTCAGTCAATGAGACAGCCCCCAAAGTCACTGCATCAAACGTCACAGCAAGCAATGCAGCAGGCAACAATGCAGGCAGCTCAGAGCAGAAGGTTGAGAGGAGGGCAAGAGAGCTGGCTGACTTGGTGGCGCCAGTTGTTGCACAGACCAGCAATGACACGTGTGCACAGGTGGGTATTTTGCGAGCAATCATGCTGCTGCTGCCACCCCCTTTTGCTGCAGCACCACCTGCAGCTGCTCGTGCTTACTATTGGTGGTTTGAATCGCCTGTGGCCGGTTCAGCGTTTTTCTATTGCATTGTGCTATGTGCTCCAGCACAGCAGCACTGCGGGTGACCTCGCCTTGCACCCCGCTTGTACTATGTGGTTCACTTGTGCCTCCTTATGCCGGACTTCCTGGCTTGCAGGCACTTGGGATCCCCAAGGTTGCCCTCCTGTTCCTCGATTATGGCGACCTGTATCACGAGGCCGCCTGGCGCCTGTGGTTTGCCTCAGCTGCCGGCCAGCTACCCATCCACAACACAGAGGCAAGCCTGCTGTAGGAATTAAGTGGCGGCATGGTTTGGTGCTTTGTGTCGTGCTTCATCTCAATTGCACGTGCATGTTTATTTTACTGCGTCGCTCTCCCTACTGCAGGCCGCTGTGTGCAGGGCTGACACAGCTCGGTATGAGGAGCTGCGAGATGCCTGTGCAGCTTCAACAACTGCATCTGGCAGCAAAAAGGCTATGCCAGGCAGTGCGGCAGATGCCATCGACAAGCAGCACCTGTACAGCGTGTATGTTCATGCACCACCCTCTTTTGAAGGTGCACCGTGCTGCATATGGTTGCACGTTGTTCCCTGGGTCCATTAGCCTACTAGCAGCGCTTGATGCACTGCACATTGTTGATTCAAGCTTTTGCCCGAAGTACACAGTTGAGCATTGGAACTTGATACCTGCCTGCAGGCTATCCACCAGGCAGCCTTTGGGAGCGCCGCTTGATCCCACATCGGGTGCCCACGCAGTGGGGGGACATCTCGCTTGTGCAGGCCACCCGCAACTTGCTGTGGGAGGCATTCAAGGACCCAATAAACCAGTGGTGAGCAAGCTGCTGTATTATACAGTGTGCGGGTGTTTTTTTTTTGTGCGCGTGTGTTGGAAACTGGCAGGTGTCAGTTCTAATGCTTAATACGCCTCCTGCCGCTGCGGATTGCTGGCTGCTTTTAATTTAGCTTCCTCCGTCAAGTTAGTACCATGTCCACCGTGCTCTTTCTCCTGTACGCAGGTTTGTGCTTGTTAGCGAGAGTGACCTGCCTCTGTACGACCCCCTCACCCTGCACCAGCAGCTCGTGGCAGAGAGCAAGTCGCGGATTAAGGCCTGCAACCACACAGGCATGCACCAGTGGCGCTGGAGCTTAGAGATGAAGGTAAGGGGGGTAGAGCGATTGCAGACCAAGCAGCCAGGCTGACCAAGGGAAGAAGGCAGGCGGGCACCAAGCAGGCAGGCAGGCGGGCAGGCGGGCAGGCAGGCAGGCAGCTGTGGAGGGTCTGGGCTCCATGTCAGAGCATAATGTGCCCATAGAGTGGGTGTAGCAAGTTGCTGTTTAGTCCCCTGATTGGGTGTTCACCTGCTGCTGAGAGTGTTTTCAACTGCTGAGCTTTGCTCGGTATCGGGGCCTGTTTGCAGACAGAGCACATGAACTTCAGCCACTGGCGGAAATCCGGGCAGTTCTTTGGGCTGATTCGGCAGCATGTGGAGGCGGTACTGATGGACGCTGATGTGTACCGCTCGTGAGTGGGGATTCATATTGTGATGCTGTGGTGCTTGGGCCGTGCAACATCTTGTATTGATTGAGCCAGTTCACCACGAGAAGGTGCCGAAATGGGACCACTGGCTCAAGTTAACCAATGGTTGGGAGCCATCCGTCGAAGGGGTTTAGGGTGAATGGTTTGCTGTGCATGCAACTCACGCACTCTATGCAAGACCACGGCTAGCTGCTTGTTGGCTGCAGGTTTGAGCAGCATTGCTGGTCAGGCTGGGACCCTAGGAGGAGCAGGTGGCGCGACTGCGTTCCGGGTAGGTCATGTACCCCTCGTGCCTGCCAATCAGCCCTTTTGCAGCTGCAGAACGGTGTGGGGTTTAATGCAGTGTTCAATATAGTTGGAAGTAGCCAGTTATCGCGTTTGGTATTGCGCATGTGCCAGGACATTCCATTGCCCTTTCCTGCCAATTCATCTTCAACCAGCGTATTGTCTGGACGGGCAGCACGCCTGCTGTGTCACAGCATAGAAGAATCACTTGCCAGGTTGCTGCCCATCCCATGTTTAATGCTGGGGTCACTGCCTTTCCCTGCTGGCCACAGATGAGCACTACTTCCCCACCCTGCTGGCGGTGCTGGGGCGTGAGAACGAGACAGAATGCAACAGCTGGGGGGTGACTGCGCAGGACTGGAGCAAGGGCGGAGCGCACCCCAAGTCTTTCAGGCATGCATCCCAGGTTCCTTGCAGCTGCTCCCATCATGCTGCTGGCTTGAGGGTTGCTGGCATCGCCAACCTTTGTAGATTTACTCAGTGGCTGCTTGCCCAGGCTTCCCTAGTTGTGCTTACCCATTCCTCCGCTGCAGTGCTGGGGAGGTAAATGCTGCATTGCTGCGCCAGTTCCGTGAGGAAGCCAGATGCAACAGCGGCGCTGCTATTGGAGGTGGGTGCTGCTCGAATTTTTCACAACAAATGTTGACAGCATTCCTAGCTTCTCATTGTCCCTGTTGAAGCTTGTGTGCTGGTCATTCGTCTGTACTCCTTGCCTGTAGATGCCCAGCGGATGTATGTGAATGCCACCACAGTCTTGAGCAGCACTGACCATCGGCAAGCATGCCAGCAGCTGCGCGCAGCAGCCAGCAATGCAAAGTACTTGCACGCCATGCTGGGTTCCTGCCCCCTCACAGGTGCGTGTGCCGCCCCATGCAAGAGCTGGCTTGCATGAACCAACCGACGGACCCTACTCTGCATTGATTTCTGCGTTCTGCCATTGCTCACTGTCAAGTGCGTCCCAGTGCGCCTTTGCTGAGCGCTTGTCCTGTGCCGTATGTTATCTATAATGCTCTATATTGCAGCCCGCAAGTTCCCGGCGGACACAGTGGAAACAGTGAAGCAGCTGTTTGAAGCCTCGTGCTCCACCGCACCTGATGGCCAGGATTCTTCAGCAGGGCAAGCCGGCAGCGATGGCACCCTCCAATTGCTCAGCGCTGTGTACTGCCGCCAGGCCGCCAGAGCGACGCTGCAGCATTGATTTAAATTAGTGCCTGTACCCCGCATGCAAGCAAGTTGCCCTTTCTTTGATTACCATCAAGCTGTGCATGTAATGTTTTACTTGCTCCAGACGGTTGTTCAACAACAGCACCACTTTACTTCTGTTGTGCTATATCTCACATCTGTTGTGCTATATCTCACATGGTAAAAATGGAGGAAATCTGGCCAGGTGGTTTGTTGAATGCAAGGGTTGAGTCGATGTCAATATGTACAGTATGCCGCAACCATTGCCGGCATCATCAACCACGTGTTTGTGCCAGCATGTGCCGCATGCGCGGCTTAGGAAGAGCACATGGTCATCGTGTTTTACGCATGGAGTTAGCTGACTGGCCGGCTGGCTGCTCCTCACGAGGCCAGCCGCTCCTGCAGCCGCCGCAGGTCGTCGGCCGGGGCGCTGCGCACCGCAGCCTGGCAGCGAAGGACCTCCCTCTCTGCTGCCAGCTCTGCAGCCAGGTAGAAAACGGGTGATAAGAGTCAAGCAGGCTTCCAGGCAGGTGTGCTGCCCACCAAGAGCACCACCAAACACGTAGGTGCATATGGTTCGCTGATCCTGAAACTATCTGTACCACGCTCTGTATAACCGCAACCAAATATAACCCAAGCCACCACCTTCGCAGCAGCCACGCACCGTCCTTTGGCTGCCCGCCGCTGCCCGGCTGCTTCATCGATCCCTTTTGCTGCAACAGCGCCTCCAGCTCACGCCGCGTCTCCTCCAGTTGAGTGCCTGCCGCCACCATGGCGCGACTGTCCTCTGCCACGCTGTTTTCCTTTCCTGCCAGAGCTGCCACCACGCCCTGCAAGCTCTGCAGGCTGCTGGCCAGGCGTGGGAGTTCTGTGTCGTGCTGGTCCACAGCCTTCCTCAACTCCCGCCCTGCACACAGCAAGCAAGCAGGCAGGTGGGCAGCGCAGTTCTACATTTCGAATGAACTAGGGTTCAAGCTGAAGCCTGTCCGAACTGTAAGCCAAAAAGAAGCAAGAAAAGCCTGCTGCTGTGCTGCGCGCAAACAAGCCCAGCCTAATGCGTATGACCCTGCCAGGTGCCTGTGCAAGCAGGCAGCATGATGTGCACGCCAATGCTTCGCTCACCTCGTTGCTTGGCTGCCAATATCTGCTGCCTCAGCTGCTGCAACTGCTCCTCTGCTGCCGCCTCCTCCGCCTCGTCCACGGGCGCCTCCACCTCGCCTGCTGCTGCCTGAGGCACAGACGGCGTACAGAGAAAGGAAACATAAGAGGCAAGTTGAATCCCCTGTCTGCCACCGCAAGCAGAGTTGCCGCTTGATTCGATGCAGGCTCAATGCAGACATCACTGCCGCACTTCCATGGGAACACCACACAGACATCTAGCACGTGTGCACTAAACTCCGGATACCAACATACCGGTGCTGCCAGCAGGCCCGCAGGCACGTGCAAGCATGTCTCCAGGGCATAGGCTTCAAACTTTTGCAGCTGTGAGTCCACCTCGCCACGCAGCGCCAAGTAGAGCTGGCTGGAGCCGTGGTGGTATGCTGCCTGCTGCTCTGGCGTCAGCACGGCACCGCGCTGCTCGCGTAGCGCGCTGCAGGCAGCCAATGTATAACAAGGGCGTTGGCAACGGAAGACGAGGCGGGCAGTGTATTACGGCGCTCGCCTACCAGGCACACCAAAGACAGGGCTGTCGGCGGCTGGCGGGCGGTAGGGGGCGTTGGCGTCTGAGTGAGGTTTGGCCAGCAAGTGCAGGACGCCACGCCAACCGAAGACCCACCTGTCCATTGTGTCGAAGCCGTCAGCGCAATAGAAATGCACCTGCGAGACGGGAGCAGAGGGCCGAGTGTGCGCGCGGCGGGTTCGTGTTCGCCCAGCGCCCGCCAAACGTCTACGACACTCACCGCATTGTACAAGTCGTTCACAAAGGCGCTGGGGTCCAGGGCGAGCGGAGCGTTCAAAGTGTGGTTTGTTGGCGCCGCTTGCGTCTCAGTGGGCGCTTGCTGCTCCGTGGAGGCCATGGTTGCTGATTGCATTGCATACGGTAACAATAGAAGGCCTTTGAGGGGTCTGCAAGCCGTCTTTGTTCATGCGTGAGCTGGCGTTTGAGCTGGCGCCATTTGCAAATGCCAGCCGAGGGGGCTGCTGTTGCAATCGGGCGATCGTTGAATCACCATGTTCGCCCCGCCGCCGCAGGCGTGGTCTGCGGACGGCTTGGCGGCTCGATCATCGCCGCTGAGGGCGGGGCCCTCCTCCGCATCGACAACTGCGCCAGATCAGCTAGGCA
Organism: Ettlia oleoabundans; assembly: GCA_019693395.1. Classification (NCBI taxonomy): domain Eukaryota; kingdom Viridiplantae; phylum Chlorophyta; class Chlorophyceae; order Chlamydomonadales; genus Ettlia; species Ettlia oleoabundans. Next base: position 4,148 of record JAAMXP010003924.1, on the reverse strand, counting down.
ACGCTTGGAAGCATGTTAGGAACGTGGTGTCAGCGGACTCCCGCCCCGCCGACCTATATGACCTGCTGTCGCACTCCGTGCGGGAGACACAATACTCGTTTCAGCCCCAGGGGGTGAGTGCTTGTCGGATGGGCAGCGATGCGGACCGATGGCCGTGCATGTATATTGCGGGCAGGCGCACCGGCTGGCGTGCTTCTGCCGCCAAATGCCGCCTGTGCTTGCGACTGCGTCGTGCTGCAGCAACGCTGCCAAGCAGCAGGCCAGCAGCCGGCTAGTTTCGCAAGTATTGCATGCACAGCTGCAACTGTTGGGGGTCCTACACTCAATTTGGCAGCTGCTGCTGGCCAGAAGCTCTTCACGCCGGTGCAGCTCCATTTACACGCCTTGCTATGCTGCCGTTTTTCTGCTGGTTGCAGTGGCCCTCACTGCTGCGGCCGCTGTCACCCGTGATCAGTGAGATGCCGGGGATGGTGCTGGAGCGGTACAATGCGTGCCAGGTGCGTGTGGCCTGGGTTCACGGCAAGGAGAGGGCACACTTGTGGCAGCACAAGCAGCGCAGCATTGGGAACTGGCCGCAGCCCCTGCTGTGTGGTCTGGTAATGTGCATAGTCAACACAGGCCAGAGTACCGACGCCTATTCCGCTTGACCCGTCCTGTTCGCTATCAGCATTGGCACTCCTTTCCTATTGTATGCCATGCTGTGTGCGGACGTCTGCACCAATGTTCAGCAAAATTGACTGCCTGCTCGCAGACGGTTGCTTTTTGCGGCGTGTTCCCTGAGATCAAGCGCGCCTGGGCATCAGTTGACAACTCCCTCTTTCTCTGGCGCTTTGACAAATGGTGCGTGTGCAGGGCGAACATGCCGCGGGTGCTGGGTGCTACCCTTGCGGCACCTGCTGTGCCCCCTTCTTATGCAATGTGCTTGTTCTGTTGCATAGATCTGTCCTAGTACCCGCCTAATCCCCACCCCGCTTCTTCTAGCTGCCTTGTATTCTCAGTGCGCGCATGTTTAGCTGAACATTTTTTTTCTCCCGTGCCTTTGCCTGTGTTCCTCCCATTTGCCATGCAGGCAGGATGTGCCGCTGGAATATAGCGGCGAGGAGCAGGCGATAGTGGCTGTGGGGCTTGTGCGGCCGCGAGCCGGTGTGTTCATCGAGGCGATACAACACCTGCTGGTGTTGTGCACCACCTCCGAGGTCAGTCCAGGGGGCAGGGATGTGCATATGCATGCTTGAGATATGCGGCAACAGGCATCATGCTGTGTTGTCCATGTTTGCATTATTGTTTTGGGACGAGGCTTTAAGATTTTGGTGCACCGTGCTGCATATTGCACGCTGTGTGCCGCCCATGACCTGACCAAGGTCACCATTTCCTTTCATTCCACAGATTGTTCTGCTGGGCGTGTGCTTCTCAAGCGGCCCAGCCGGCACCGGCAACGAGTGCGAGGAGATCACGCTGCAGCCGCTGCCACTCTATTCCGTGCCTGCTGACAACGTGACCATGGTCACCGTGGCTTCCACGGCAGATGGCCGGATCTTCATGGGGGGTGCAGGTGGGGCGTGTTCTGGGTTAGTTGCTTGTTTTGGGTTTCCTAGGTTGTGGAAAACTGGTGCTGGTTGTCCAGTGCACGGGCAGGGAGGGAAGCAAACAAAGCCCAACAAGGAGTGGGGGTAGGGTTGGAGTAAAGAATCTGCTAAAACTCTGCCAGGCTGGTTGGAAGTGCTTGGTGCAACAATACCTTGCTTTCAGCCAATGGTGGCCATGTTGGCGCTGCATTATGGTACCTCCATCAGTTGTCAACCTGGTTTCGTGTTTGGCAGCCAAGAGCTGGATGTTTCCCCATGCCGGCCCTGCTGCGGTACCACCTGTTGTACTGCAGATGGCCACCTGTACGAGCTGCAGTACTCCAGGGGCGATTCATGGCGCACCAAGCGGTGCCAAATGGTGTGGCTTGATTTTTCTTGCTGCCAATCCAGCAATGTTGCCTGCTTCCTATCCAAGGCACTTCTTCCCATTGACCTGTCGAAGTGCCAGGTGCAGGATGCCTCCTCGTGGGATTGAGTCGGTGCAAGCTGATATATCTGGGTTGGGTATATGTGCCTGTCCCCCACTTCATTGCAGGTCTGCCACACAGGCGGCCTACGGCAACTGCTGCCCTCCTTCCTGCCCTCCTTCCTCTTTGGCTCACCCTCAGGTGTGTGCTGCTATGCAGCTGGTGGCAAGCTCGTTTCAGCTTGCTTTTCAGTTAACATCTCAACATTGCCTTGATGCTGGCTTGTTTTGTCCTGTCCATCATCCCGGGTTGCCTATACCCAACCCCAACCACACGTTCAGGTAGTCAACACAGCTAAACACATAACTCTCGTCTGCGTTTGTCCTGCCACGCTGCGCAGCCCTTGTTGACATCTGTGTGGACAACACGCGACACTTCCTCTACACACGCTCACAGTCAAGCGTGATTCAGGTCGGTACTCCTGCTCCTGCCGCCGCTGCACATGCTCCTATAAATTGCAAACTGCGATTATGGCTGCACAAGCGGTGGACGATGCCTTGGCTGCCCCCTGGGCCCAGCTGACTGCATGGACAGGCTCACAATATCGCTTTATCAACCAGTACTGCTCTCAGCTGCCTGCTGCTCGTCAGTAGTTTCCCACGCAGCCACCGTCCTGCGCCCTGCTTGCCTTTGCATACCCATTAAAAGTTTCCTTAAAGCGCCGCTCTGCTCGATTGCCCATCATCTACTGTGCTGTACTGGCACCCTGTTGCCTGCTGAATGCTGCCCTTACTTGCTTTGCAGGTGTTTGATCTAGGTGCTGATGGCAAGGCAGCCCCGTCCAGGGCAGCAGAAAGCTCAGAGTTCCTTCACGATGCGGCGAGAGCGTTAGGCGGGCGGGACGTGTTTGGACGCGGAGGTGCGCCTGCTAGCTGCGCTATGCTGCACCATGCTGTGCCGTGCTGCACCACGCTGCACCCTTATGCACGGTTTTGAACGCGGTGCAAGGGCAGTGTGCGTGTGGCTTAGCTGGCTGCCGTTTTGAGAGTTTCATGTCAGCGAGTTTGAATGGTGCTACACTGCACTCCACTGCCCAAACCGAACCCACGCAAAATGCGCCGTTTCTGCTTGCTCACACTGCCCTGCGCAACTTGTTTGCTTTCAGGGGGCGACCGCAAAGGCGCTTCTGTTGTCTACATGGCCCCCATCCCTCCAAGCCAGTCCCACCGCCTGCACCTGCTCACCGTCACCGCTGATGGGCGGCGCGTCTACTGGTCGGCCGCCAGCAGTCGATATGGGTCCAGCCGTGAGTGTGAGGGAGGGAGGGATTGCTGGCTTGTGAGGGAGCACTGCTTTGTGGAGAGGGTGATTTAGGTTGGGGGCGGGGGCACTTGGTGGGTTGCTTGGCTGGTTCGTTGGCTGGTTGGCTGGTTGGGGCCCCAAGGAGGGAGGGTCATTGGCAGCGGGTGGCAGCAGAGCACAGTTCCCACCTGCCCCCGTTGCGCACGTGCCTTTTTCCTGCCTGGCCTGCCTGCAGCTGCCGGACCACGCCCCGACCGCCTGCGTGCCGAGGTGGCCCGCCATGCTATGCCTTCCTCAGCTGCGGCAGCGGGCGGCGCAGGACGCATGGGCGCTGGCGGCGGTCACGCCCATGCCCGCGGTTTGGAGGTGGTAGCAGCACATTACAGCAACGGGGTGCTGCTGCTGGCAGAAGCGGCGGCTGGCGAGAGCCGCACTCGCCTGTTCATGCTCAGCAGGTGAGTGAGACGGACACCCTGTGGTGCTGCTCTGTACAGCAGGTGGTCTGCCGGGCGTGAGGCCAGCCATCAGAGTGCGGTATGCAGAAGAACCGACCTTCTTGGTTTCCCGGTTTCTGCATGCCAATTTGGCTAAACCACCCATCGAAATGTTGCGATTTTTAGCAGCCGCAATCATCGCAACCAGCCTCCCTGCTTAGTTATGTGCTGCCCACATGTGTGGCTGTGTTTTTCGTTGCAGGGACCTGACCATCCCTCCCATGGGCACAGCCACCGGCACCCACGTGGCTGTGGCGGGGCTGAGGGAGACGGTGAACCAACTGGAGATGCACACACCGGGGGAGGCATGTGCCATCAGGTGTGTAGAGGTAGTGGGCCAGTGTGTGTGTGTGTTGGGG